>PVIU01005744.1:0-31247 GCA_004026605.1 Ondatra zibethicus | reverse complement strand
AACGTGGGGCTGTCCTACCAAAAGGCCAAGGCAGTTTTCTTTATTTAACCAATGAGGGCAATATACAAACAAAAGACCCTCCTACACCAGGGTAGTGTTCATGCGGTTGAGATTCCATTCTAACACCTAGACACTTACAGATATTATTAATTCCTCATGGATGTAGCGTCCTCATCTTAGGCAGGGCGGTGTGCATAATGAACACAGCAGATGTGTATAAAAAGTGCCTGGCATGCCAGAGGCGGTTCCTGCTGCTCCTCTTATCACCTAACTTCAGTTTTGTCCCCGTTGGCAGAGAACGTCATACGAGTGGTACATTCCTAAAGGGATCCTGAAGACTGGCTGGATGAATAAGCATCTGAACTTGGTGCCAGCTCTGGTGGTTGTATTCTATGAACTGGACTGGGATGAGCCTCAGTGGAAAGAAAAGCAGTCTGAGTGCGCTACCAGGGTGGAAATCGTCAGGTACAACGCTGCTGGGCCTTTGTGATACTCGCAACTGTCTGTTGTTCACTGCCTTACTTGTTTGTGATATCAGGGATTGTGTCCATGGCCTGTGTGTGCCAGGCAAGCGATCAGCCCTGTTTGCAAACACTTGAAAGTAATTCAATACTGTTTAAACTGCAGTGGTTACCTTGGAGACTGTTAGCCTCGTTCTGTTTCTAAGAGGTAATAAAAGTATTAACTATACCATACTAGGGATATGAGGAAATTTAGAAGGCAAGTTGGCCTGGCGTTCCAATTTTTTGTCTATACTATGATTTCTTTGGGAGATAACAATTTACTACCAGACCCCAAAGGTATATTTTATTATTTATTCTGTGCGTGTGTGTCTACGCATGTGCATGCCTGCTGGTGCTTGCAGAGACCAGAAGAAGGCATCACACCCCCTGGAGCTGGAGTTGCAAGCTGTTGTGAGCTGCCCCACAGTGGCTGCTGGGAATTGAACTCTGATCCTCTGGAAGAGCTTCAAGAGCTCTTAATTACTGAAGCATCTCTCTTGGACTCGCATAAGCACTTGCTATCTCTCTAGCACTTACAAATTATTAATAATTTGTTATTGTGTGTATACACGATTTGTATTTTTATTCATGCATGCCGTGACACATGTGGGGGTCAGAGGACAGCCTTGGAGAGGTGGCTCCTTCCTTCAGCTTTTACACATATATTTGGGCTCTAACTTAGGTTGCCAGGCTTGCGTAGCTGACATAGATGCTCTGACCATCTCACTGGTCTCCTTAATACTTTACCACCGTGGAGTTCTAAGGCAATTAGTTATTCTGGATGACATCCACTATGAAGAAGTACATTAACTGTAATTTTTATATAGAAGTAAGTGTTAAAATTTCATGTTAAAATCATCTTCACACTTATTTTGTTTGGGAGGCAAGTCATGTGTGGGTCAGAGGACAACCTGGGGGAGTTGGGTGTTTCCTTTCAAAACTTATGTGGAATCAGGGAATCAACTTAGGTCATCTTGCGGGTCCTTAAGTTTCACTTTTAGAGCAGATTTTAGTAAGATAGTAAGTTTGATGAATGGTTATACTCTAAAAATAGAAATCATTGTGGCAAATATATTCTTTTGTAGGAAAAGGTTTACTCTGATCTTGATGTTTTTTAGTTGGAATTTATCTTCAGTTGGATGATGTGTTCTATGTGAAACCTGATATAGATATGCTAAAACAAGTTAACTGCTTTAGTAATTATGTTGTTCTTTTTCCATTGCAGGCAGAGTTTGCAAGGGAGAAACACAAAGGTTGCAGTTGTCCTGATTCAAAAGAAAGCACCTCTACCTCCAGGTATCAGGGGGTCATCAATTGCTTTATGCTCCATTACTAATACCAGGAGGGAATTTTTTTATATTTAAATGTTTTGTGTGTTCATTTTGGGGGCTGATAGTATGCTAACTTCTAAAAGGCACTCATGAAAGGCCAGAAAGGTGGCTCAGCAAGTAAAGGCACTTGCTGACCACCTGAGTTCTGATTCCCAGAACCCACTTGGTGGAAGGGAAGAATCGGTTCCTGAAAGTTGTCCTCTGACCTCCACAGGTGTACTGTGGCCCAGGTGCAAACATGCATACATACATGTGCACATACATATGTATACACACACAAAGTAAACAAATATTTAAAATGTCAGTGATACACAAACTAATGCTTGTTATAAATAATAACATAATAATGAAGTTTTCAAATGCTCAGACTTGCTGTTTCATTTCTGCTTAGCTCCTCACATATGCATGGATCAGTTGACAGTTAATTCAGTTGCTTAAAATAGTGTTATTTACTTGTCTGATTCTATTTAAAATTTGCTCTTACATAAAGAAACATAGGGTTTGTAATATTGTCCAGAGAAATGCTTCATTTAAATGATTCTTTCCTTTACCTTCCCAGATTTTCCTAAGTTAGACTAATTTTTGTTGCCCTGTATCATTCTGAGGTTTTGGAAACTTCCTTCATAAATAGTTGCCCCCATTTTTATTTGTCTTTTCAAACAGCCATGTGATGTGGTTTGTCCTTTCTGCCCTGCTCAGGAGAAAATGGGAATGTAGTCACTTCTGGGAGTCCTAAGCCCTCAGGGAGAGCAGGAACCTACTCACATGACGACAGGAGCTTGGAACTCTATTCCTGATTACAAACTTGGGTGAATTTTCTACAGAAATCTAATGCCTTTGCTTCGTTTCTCTTTGTCTGGGGCTTGCTGACAGGAGAAGACGTCATTGCTTCAGAGCGGGCTGCAGCTTTATGCAATGTGTGTGAGCTCTCAGGCAAGTCTCTGTTTGTGCTGCCCCACACCGACCACCTTGTGGGCTACATTATAAGGTAAATCAAAGTTTTCTTGTTCCTCAGGAATGAAAAGTTGGTAGCTTAGACCCTTCTATTTACAAACAACAACAAAATGTTTATAATATAAACATCATGGACAATGAAATTCAACGAGGCAGGTCACTGACTGAAAAGAGTAACAGGAGCTAGCGGCCAGCCTGGCACATTAGCAAGTTCCAGGCTGTCTGGGGCTGCGTAGACAGGCCCTGTCTCAGAAACACTGTTTAACCTGGTGTCCTTAAAAGCAGGAAAGGACTAAATACCATGTCTTCCTCTAGGTTTTTCGTTTTAGAATTACATTTATTTATGACTCACTCAGGGGAGAGGGCCTTGCCCATGCCACAGAGTTCAGAGGACAACTTACAGGGGTCAGTTCTGTCCTTCCACCATCTGGGTCCCTGGGATTGAACTTAGGTTCTTAGGCTTGGCAGCAGGCACCTTTACCTGCTGAGCCAGTTCAGCAGCCCAAGTCTAAGCGGGTCGATTTGTTCTCTTCTACTTGGTGAGCACTTTTCTATCTGAGTACACAGCCTGTTTGGAGACTGAATCAAGCTTCGAAGTAGTCAGAACTGATTTCTTTGAGAAGGTTATCTTTTCATCTCAGAGTAACCTATAAAAATATTTCTCACTATAGTTAGGTGTTTCACAATCAGTCCCTTATTGTTCTCTTTTGTAAAATTTTAAGGACAAGTTTATATTAAAAACATTATTTGTTTCAAGATTAGAATCTAACTTTACTTTTATATTTTAACATTTTCTAAAATTGTAGTTTTTTGTTTTTTTTTTTTGTTTTTCAAGACAGGGTTTCTCTGTAGCTTTGGAGCCTGTCCTGGAACTAGCTCTTGTAGACCAGGCTGGTCTCAAACTTACAGAGATCCGCCTGCCTCTGCCTCCCGAGTGCTGGGATTACAGGCGTGCGCCACCACTGCCTGGCTTAAAACTATAGTTTTGAAAATAAAAAAATTCTGCCCTAGAAAATGCAGTTCCCCAAGCATTCAGGAGGTGGGGACAGGGAGGAAGGTTGCCAATTTAAGGCCAGTCTGGGGTACACTAGTGAGTTTAGAGTTTTCCAAGGCTACATAGTAAGACTGTCTATAAAGATGTAAATAAATTATTTGATTTAAAATTTTTGATTTATTTTCCTCAGATGTGGTAAAAATCTTTTGTTTTGTTTTTGATTTTTAGAGATAGAGCTTCTTTGTGTATCTCTGGCTATCCTGGAACTTGTTCTGTAGTCCAGGCTGTCCTTGAACTCACAGAGATCCACCTGTCTCTGCCTCCTGAGTGCTGGGATTAAAAGCATGTGTCACCACAGTGGTAAAAGTCTTCTGAATATAGGTTAAAGTTATGTTTTATTCTGAGTAGGAGAAGCTTGCAGTCACCTGTTGTTGCTGTGAATTCCCTTTCCATTGTGCCCTGCACTTAATCTTGCAGGCCCTTCCTTTCTCCAGAAGAGTGTGAAGTCTTACTGGTCCCTGCAGCTCTCTTCTGTGGTGTTCATATAACCTCAGAGTTGTTCAGTGAAGCAGGACTTTAATAACACCAATGTTCTTTCTATCTCGTTGACTAATTGTTTCTAATCTCCCTATAAGTTTTCTTATTTATTCTTTTAAACTCAAAATATTAGAAGATTGAAAAATAGTAAAATATAATTTAATTTGAAATTTTTTTTCAGTTGTTTTATAAAGTTATAGTAGGGACGAAAGTATTCTTAAAGATCACCTGATTATTTATGAAGTACAAGTATTTCATCTGTTGTATTCATGCTGTAAATGATTTTCAGAGGCCTTATGGCGGGTCTTGATTTTAGACTTTTTTCTTAGAAATACACTGCTTCATTTTTCATCTTAATTATCAGGTAAAACCCAGTGTTGATGACAAATGTCAGTTCTCAACAATGCCATTTTTAAAAGGAGTTTGGCTTTGACTAACTCTGTGTGTGTGTGTGTGTGTGTGTGATATGTATATACAAATATATATATTTGTGTATAAGTTTGTTGTTTCTTAACAGGTTAGAAAATGCGTTTTATGAACATGCCCAGACCTATTACTACACTGAGATCAGAAGAGTGAAATCTCATAAAGAATTTTTGAATAAAACAACACACCAGGTACTTTGAAAAATGAATGAGAAGCAGATTATTTGTTTCTGGTTGCTTTGTAGATGGTTCTTATTTCTGCAGTACTGATATTTTAAGTTGTTTTAGTACTTGAAAAGTTTTTTTTTAAGCTCTTAAAAATGAGTTGGTTTTCAACTTGGATTCTTTTGCCCTTAAAGTTAGCTTCAAACTCCTTTACCTGTAAGAAGAGCTGCCGGGAGCCTTTTTTAGCTGTGTCCTTGTTGGAATCACTGTGGATTTAATTTTGAATAATTCCCTTTGTACCTTAGTGCATCATTAAAAATATCATTTTTACATTAAAAGTTTGTATATAATCATTCTTTAATCTTTCTTTTCAGCTCTTGTTTGTTAGGCATCAGTTCAAAATAGCTTTCTTCAGTGAGTTGAAACAAGACACACAGAATGCTCTGAAGTAAGTTTCTGTTTTCAAGCTAAATTTTCATTACCTCAGTGTTAATGAGCCATAGCCAATAACTATGATAAATATGAATCTCAGTTACCTTGATTTTAAGGTATTCATGTTATATTCAGATATTTAATAAGTAGTTTCTTTCTATCTTAATGCTGGAAATAAGTTGTCATAAACTTCCTGGTCTAATTTAACTAAATTTCATGATCTAAAAAAAAGAGTGTCACAATTCTCTTAATTTTTCTGTTTTTATTTTTCTATTTGTAGACCAGGCTGGCCTTGAACTCACAGAGATTCTCCTGCCTTTGCCTCTCGAGTGCTGAGATTAAAGGAGTGTGCTGCCATGCCCAGCAAACTGTTTATTTTTTAGTGTGATTTTAGATAACCATCCAATTTACCATCAGTTTTCTACTTGTTTCTACTTGTTATTGACTAGTTAATTATAGAAAGAACAGTGTACATGGATGGGTCTTTCTGTTGTGAAGTCATTGATTAGTGATCAGTAGATACTTTCTTAGACTACTGGGGATATATATATATAAATATATATATTGTAATATATATAATATATGCTGTTATTGAACTGCTGAGTGCTAAGAAACGTTACAGAAGTAGTATCTGTTATAATATTGTTCTTGGGAATCTTAAACATTAATTTATATCATAATTAACCACCTTCCTCATGTTTACTTAGGAATTATAGGACTGCCTATAACCTTGTACATGAATTGAGAGCCCATGAAACTAATATTCTGGAAATTAAGACGATGGCAGGATTTATAAACTACAAGGTATAGTTCTATTTTGAAATAAAGGAGATTTACCTTTCAATATTACCTTCTTTAAATGAAAAAATCAAAATCAGTTTCTTGATCCCAAAAGTTGGTATTTGATGAATTATGTTCCTTTTTTTGATGTTTTTAATCAAAAATGGCCTTGACTCTCAGCAGCCTCATAGTAATAGCTGTGTTTTGAGTTTTTAGGTACTAATTATTGAGAGTCTTTCAGTGTTTGTTTCTGAGTAAGAGAAAGGAGTAGTCAGATTTAGAAAGCTGCCTGTTGTTGAATTTTAAAAGATGCAGCATATTGGAATTATGTAGGCATTTCCTGGCATAATGACTCAGCCATAGAATAGATACATCTATTTAGTATATAGGGTTTATTTTTGTATTTTGAGACTTGGTCTCACTCACTGTTGCCTAAGCTAGTCTTGAACTCAAGTGGTCTTCTTGCCTTAGCCTGTTGAGTAGCTGGGCCTGTAGCATACACTACCACTGTTGGCTCAGTTCACTTTAGTGAAACCATAGCTATTGTTTGAACATTTTAAGATTGTATATTGTAGAATAATACTGTTTGTCCCATCCCTGTCCTGCTCCCGTTCCATCCTTGTGTCATAACCTGTTCTTCCAATCCCCAGCTTCCCAGCAGACAAGCAAGGCTGTTACTATTTTCCCACTCATCTTTTAACAATGTCTGACCCTGGTGGGTGATGTGTGGCAGAGAACTTTTTTAGTGAACACAAATCTAGAAGTGAATATTCCCCGATCTGACAATCCTTTTTTTTTTTCTTTTTGGAAATTTCTTTGCCAATTATGGGAGTATCTGTAACTCAGAATCTATGGATACTTACTATATTTTCTAATAGAAAAATATTGGAAATAACCTTACAATGGGTGATTGTTTATATAAATTATTATGGGACATTAATAACTATACAATTATGAATGTGGCAGCTTCATCAGTCAAGATGAAGTGGTAGCTACGTGTCTTAGTTTGGTTTCATAACTAAAAGCAACTTGGGAAGAAAGGGTTGATTTGGATTAAATGTCTCAGGTCACAATCCATTGAGGGAAGCCGAGGTAGGAACCTGGAGGCAGGAGCTGATGCAGAGGCCATGCATGAGTGCTGCTTATTGGCTTACCCTTCATGGCTTGCTCAGCCTGCTTTTTTTTACAGCACTGAGGACCATCAGCCCAAGGGCAGCACCACCTACAGTGGGCTGGGTCCTTCCCATATTAATCATTGATCAAGAAAATGCCCTACAGACTTGCCTACTGGTGATCTGATGGAAGAATTTCCTCAGTTTAGAGCCCCTCTTCACAGATATGCCTAAGTTTGTGTCACACTGACAAAAACCAACTCTCATATTTAGGATTAGATAGAGAAAGTAAGGTGTAACTCAGCATAGTAATCCTGGTGACACACGGTTCCTAGTTTATAAATGTGAATATATACACACTTGCCTGTCTGTAGATTATACTGGTCATGTGATAAATGCTGATTGCCCCTGAAAACAAAAATGAAATGACTGAAGGACACAGATGGCTAATAAACTTTTTGGCCTAGGGGGCTGGCCCAGTGGGTCGGGTGCCTGCTGCACAATCATGAGGGCTTTAGTCTGGATCCCTAGAGCCCACGTAAAAGCTGGATATGGGGCATATACCTATAACTCTAGGACTGACTGGGGTTGGGTGGGTGGGGCACACACAGGCAGATCCCGGAGCTCACTGGGTGGCTAGTGTGGGTGTAATTGTGAGCTTCAGGTTCAGCGAGAGACTGGTCTCCTAAGTAATATAGACAGTAATAGAACAAGCTTCCACATATGCACGCAGATATACATGCATACCACACACACGCACATGTGCAATACACACATGCGCACACATGCACACATACCCACGTAAAACACACACACACAAAGATTTTTTTATATATTTCTTTGTACCTAAAAACTAAAATTAAAAGTTGTTATAAGCTTATGGAAGTAAATTTAGGCTTTATTTCTGTTGGATTTCTATTTACCATCGGCTCATGTAGACTGTGCCATTTGGGAACTATGTATGTCTAGTGTCCCAGGGAAAAAAGACATTTTGAAATTTTCTGTAGCCCTCATTGATGTGTAGGCAACTACCCCTTGATTATGCAGGAGAAATGTTTAATTTCCTGACAATTCTAATGCTCAAAGTCAGACTCTCCTTTATAAATTCCCATTGGAAATATTACAGCTCATTGTTATGTTCTTCTTTGGTTAAAATGTTTCCATATTTTGGAAAGCTTTTCTGAGGCATAGAACAGACTCAGTGTACTGAGTTATTTGCTGCTTTTCTCAAAGTGCTCTAACGAGGAGAATCACACTCCATAGGGGTAAAGCGCTGGAGGTTGTGTGCTCTTTTAAAGTTACTCCTAGAGTTTGCATATTTTTAATATGTGTGAATGTGTCTTTAGGCTTCTCCCTTATCTGGAGATTGATTTTTACATTTCCCCCAGATTTGTAGGCTGTGTTTTCAGCACAACACCCCATTGGATGCAATTGCTCAGTTTCGAAAGCACATTGACTTGTGTAAGAAAAAGATTGGAAGTGCAGAGCTGTCGTTTGAGCATGCTGCGTGGATGTCTAAACAGTATGTTTAAGTTGCATTTTCTTAATAGTTTAAAAATAGAATGTCGGATTTGAAGAGATGACGTTAGCAAAGGCTTTGGCTGTATACAGAATTTGGTGTTGTTGTTTTTTTTTCTTATTAAATAGGGTTTTAATAGTATACCCCAGGTGTGTATCCAGGAATAGTATGTATTGATCGGTATAATTTCTTAATGGAAGTCAGATAGTTTATGTTACCATTTTTACATTCAGCATGTATTCATTGGGTTTCCACTTTGTGTTTGTATCCTGAAAGTATAGGAAAGCACAAAACAAAATTCCTGCTTCATAGAGCTTAGTGTCTGTCTTAGAGTTAAGGTTCCCTTTGCTGTGATAAACACCATGACCAAAGACAGCTTGGGGAGGAGAGGCTTTGTTTCATCTGACACTTCCAGGTCTCAGGAATCACTGAGGGGCGTCGGGGGCAGAAACTCAGGGCAGGAACTGAAGCAGCGCCCAGAGAGGAGCTCTGCTTACTGGTTTGCTCCTCATGACTTGCTCTGCCTATTTATTATCCATTCAGGAGCACCTGCTCAGGAATGGCTCTCCTGACAGTGGGTGGGGCCTCCCACGGGAGCCACTAATCCGGAAAGTGCCCCACAGACTCCATACAGGCCTCTAATAGAAGCATTTTCTCAGCTGAAGCTCCTCTCCCAGATAACCCTAGCGTGTGTCAGATTAACAACAAAAAGACCAACCAGGACTGTGTTTATTTAAAAATTACCTAAATAAAGTTGCTTCCAGAAAGTTGGATTTAATTGAAGAGTGAGGCCGATGCTAAGATCTCAATGGTGTAGTCATGGACTTGAGTTATCACAAATAACTTTATTTGTAACTTATCACAGATAACTTTATTTGTAACTTATCACTACTGTATATTATTATTTACAAATAAGTTAGCTGTTATTCAGTAGTTTTAATAATACAGTGTGCTGAGCTTATGGTTTCCAGAATGAATACTTATTAGAAGTAAGCTGCTTTTTCCTTCCCTTTACTATCCATTCTTTTCATTCCTTGGTTTGTTTTTTTCTTAAGATTCCAGGCCTTTGGAGATTTATTTGATGAAGCTATTAAGTTGGGGTTGACAGCTATTCAGACACAGAACCCTGGTTTCTACTATCAGCAGGCAGCTTACTATGCGCAGGAGCGGAAACAGCACGCCAAAGCCCTCTGTAATCATGATGTAAGTCCTGGCCGGCATCACCTCGCACACAGGACACTGTAACCTTTTCTTCAGAGAAGCTAGGGCTCATAGTATTGATTTTTTTCCCCCTTTGTCTTTGAATATCTTTTGAATTATTTTGACTTCTCAGTTTTAACCCAGGTATTCTGTTTTTAAACTTGCTTGAGCAGGTTTTGCATGTATTAAATTTTTAAAGTTTGTCTTATTGTGATTTAAATATAGTATTTTAATAGATTCTTTAAACTTGGTTTTGTAAAGAATATGTGGAATGGGGCATTAACAAGTACGAGTCAATAGAATAGAAAGTAAATCTGCTAAAAAGTAAATTGAGGAGCTTTAAACCTAGGCATAATCTCTTGACAAAAAATTTCATTTTCAGAAGTAGGATGATAGATCTGAAGGGTTAGTACCAACCTTTAGTTGTGAAGTTCTCATAGGCTTATTGGTTGCAATGTAAAATAGTAATTCTTTTTTTAAAGATTTATCTACTTTTATGTGCATTTGTGTTTTGCCTTCATGTGTGTCTGTGTGAGGGTGCCAGATCCCCTGGAACTAGAGTTATAGACAGTCATGAGCTGTGGGTGCTGGGATTTGAACCCTGGTTCTCTGAAAGAGCAGCCAGTGCTTTTAAACTGCTGAGCCAGCTCTCCAGCCCTGTAAAATAGGAATATTATAAAGACTTTATTAATATATGTAACAGCAGGGAAGCATGAGAAGGCAAATGTTTAAAAGAATTTAGTGTTAAAGTGATATGGACAGAACATATTTAAATGGAAAAAGTAGCTTGACAAATTATGCTAATTGGTTACAACTAAGGTTTTGTGCTACAATAGAGAATAACATGTATCTTAACAAGTGACAGTAGATTAGTAATTTGGAATTTTATCTTTTTCCTTTGGGTGTTCTATAGTTTCTCAATAATGTAATTATATTACATTTGGTTTTAGATACACAAAAGAGAAAAGGAATTGTAAATATGTTCTTTCTAGTGCCAGAAAATACCCTTTCCACCAATACCAGAATTAATACAGAAGAAATAATGAGAAAAAATGGCTCTTTTTGTCAGGACTGCATATAATGTTGATAATTTGTGAGTGATGCATTACAACCAATAATTTCAGTTTATAGGAATTCTTCTCTCTCTCTCTCTTTTTTGTTTTTGTTTTTTGAGACAGGGTCTCTCTGTGTAGCCCTGACTGTCCTGAAACTAGCTCTATAGACCAGGCTGGGCTTGAACTCACAGAGATCCACCTGCTTCTGCCCGAGTGCTAGGATCACACGCCACCACACCTACTTTAGGTTTATAGGATTTTCAAATGTTAGTAAAGCATGTTAAAATATTTATAATGGTGCTTTTAGACAAGTTTTTGATGTTTATATTTATGTATATTTCTTTATTCGGTCAAAGATTGGCCGAGAGTTAATTTGGGATGAATTCCATAAGCTCTTCCTTAGCTCTGTCCTTTGGATTGCAGGCCTCTGTGATGTACCCCAGTCCTGATCCCTTAGAAACACAGACAGGTGTTCTTGACTTCTATGGACAGAGACCCTGGAGGCAAGGAATCCTAAGTAAGTAATTTTTCTTCTTTTCCTTTCATCCTCAGACAGACAGATAGCTCTCCTACTGTCTAATGACAATGGAGCCAGGGAAAACTATATTGAAATTCATATCTATGCTTTTTAAACTTCTTTAAAAATGCGCTTTCCTAGTCTGGTTTTTGTTTGCTTGTTTGTTCATTTTAATATTTGTGCTTTTAGTTTTTAGAATGGTTTCTTTCATCATATGTTAGAGTAACTTAGAGTTAAAAGTATTGATGTGACTAAAATATTTGAGTATTTAAGCATTTTAACTTTGGTGATTTTATTTAACATTTTAAAATGGCTTTATCGTGTATTGCCTTAAAAAGAGTTTGCATTCAGCGCACATTTGGCTGAGCAGCATCTGTGGCAGTGGCACCTTAGGTGCTACTGAGTCACACAGTTCAGTCGTCCTTAGAGCGTTACTGTGACGGGTTCAGTTGTCCTTAGAGCGCAACTGTGACGGGAGAACACTCAGCCCCTGGGGAGAGAACACTGGGGTTAGGAACGTTCTCCCAGAACAGAGACTCTGAGAACTGTCCATGTTAATAAAGCTGTCCCTGAGAATCTTTAAGATTCCAGAATATTCGCAGTCTCAAATGTGCTCTGTTCTAGTGAAGGCTCCAGGAGTTGGTGTGAAGAGTTCTGTTCAGTGAGCTAAGATGGGTTGCTTCTTGTCGTACATAGGCTTTGATCTTTCTGACCCCGACAAAGAGAAAGCGGGCATTCTCGCCATTCAGCTGAAGGAAAGAAGTGTTGTCCACTCTGTGAGTTGCTCCCCGACCCCGGTATAAACCACGTGGGCACTATTCTAGTGAAACAGGAGACAGTTTTGACTCCAAAGTCCTGCACCTTTTCTGTCCCAACAGGAAATAGTAATCACTCTTCTGAGCAACGCTGTCGCACAGTTCAAGAAGTACAAGTGTCCCCGGATGAAAAGCCATCTCAGTATGTACCCCAGCACACCCTGTTCTGTGCTGCTCGGAGGAATGCTCAGTTACTTAAGCCTTCTTTTCCTTTGCAGTGGTTCAAATGGGAGAGGAGTATTATTATGCCAAGGATTATACCAAAGCTTTGAAGTGAGTCAGATTTGCTGTTTATTTTCACAAGTACTGATCGCCTTACGATGAAATTGGAATAGACGCTTATATTGAAGGATTTGCCATTACTGTGTCTATTTTTATTTAATTCCAGTTATGTGATATCTTCTCAAGTGTCCTCTGCTACACAATTTGTTAAGTTTTTAGGTAACCTCAGGTGTAGCCAAATGTGAACAGTAGCTGCTGAGGCGTCTCAGTAGGGCTTTTGTATTTACGTCATGAGAAAAGCACATGGAGCTCCCCGAGGCCTTTCCACCCTCAGGAGAGCCCATCTTCCTCCCTCTTCTAGGCTGCTGGATTACGTCATGTGTGACTACCGGAGTGAAGGGTGGTGGACTCTGCTTACCTCTGTATTGACAACAGCTCTGAAGTGTTCCTACCTCATGGCCCAGTTAAAGGATTACATTACTTATTCTCTAGAACTCCTTGGAAGAGGTAACGATGCAATTGTTTGCATCATTAATATTTTTTAAGTTGGAATAATGGTTCATTGTCAGATATTTAGAAGTACTTTTGTGCTGGACATGGTGGTGCACACCTTTATTCCCAGGAGGCAGAGACATGTGGGTCTCCTGAGTTCAAGGCCAGTCTGGTCTACAGAGTGAGTCTGAGGACAGCCAGACTCACATAAAGACTCTGTCTCAAAATAGACAAGCAAAAAAAGTACTTCTATTATATAAAATTCACTGTGCTTAGTCATCTTAGAAGTATTGACTCAAAAATATCTTAAGTTGGTAAAAGTGCTTGCCAAATTTCAATCCCCAGCACCCATGTGTATGCCAGGCATGGTGACCCATGTGTCTAAGCCCACTGCTGGGGCTGTGGACACAGGAAGACTAGGGCTTGCTGACTAATCAGTCATAATTGGTGACCCCCAGGCCAATGAGTAGCCCTGTCTCAAAGGAGGTCCACACGTAAAGAACATACTTTAGCAGGACTGGAGAGCTGACCCAGTTCTCGGCACCCTTGGGTAGTTCGTAGTTGCCTGTAACCCCACAATAGGGTGATGGACTGACCTGCGTGCCTTACAGTTCTATTTTCTTTTCCTATCTCAGCTTCAACTCTGAAAGATGATCAGAAGTCTCGGATAGAAAAGAACCTCATGAACGTTTTAATGGTGGGTTGATAATTCTTTGACGGAAGTGTACGGCATGTACAAAAGTGTACATAGACCTGCATCTGTATGTACTTTTTCCCAGCTAATTGTGCAAATTTGGAACTCTCGTTGCAGAATGAAAGCCCTGACCCTGAACCCGACTGTGATGCCTTAGCTGTGAAGACTGCTCAGAAGCTGTGGGCTGACCGGGTCTCCCTGGCTGGAAGCAATGTTTTCACAATAGGTGTACAGGACTTCGTGCCATTTGGTGTGTAAACAACACCCACAGTGTCCAGAGAACCCTTTGTCTGCAGTGAATAGATGCAGAACAGTAAATATGACAGGTAGTCAGAGGACAACCATTTGGTGGATAATAGTGAATTATTTTTCTCTTCAGTGTCATAGCAATAAGCTAGCAAATAATTTTGTTTTAAGCTAAACAAGTATTTATTGAATAAATATGTGAATGATGAAGACCTTTGTCTAATTCATTATTACTTTAAAACACCACGAGGAAGAATATTTTCCAGTTTTGTCTTTTTTTCTTTTTTAAAAACTATGCTTTATGTGTAACAACATAGTTCACATCAGTGGTTCTCACCCTTCCAAATGGTGCAGCCCTTTAATACAATAGCTCAGGTTGAAGTGACCCCAACCATAAAATATTGCTGTTGCTATTTCATAATTGCAATTTTGCTGCTATTGTGAATCATAATCTGGATATTTGATATGTGAACCCAAAGTGGTTGCAACCATAGGCTTACATATTAAATAACAATATAATAGAATGATTTGATGTATGTGTTTGTTAGGGTGGCCCACTTAGAAAAAGTGAATTCAAATTTTTTGTTGTTCTGGGGAGAGTGGTTTTACAGTTGAAATTTTCCCCTGCTCAAATTCTTTATTTATTAAATTATACTTTGCTTATTTGTAATTTAAGTCTTATATGAAGTATTCTTGAATAGATATCTATTTAAAAATAAAGTTTTATGGTTTTTTGGGCTGGAGAGATGGCTCAGCCGTTAAAGGCTAGGTTCACAACCAAAAGTGTGCTTTATTGTCTCGGCAGGAGTTTTGAAATAAGCTAATTCAAAACGACTCCTTTCCTTTTAAGTTTTGGCACCAACATTTTATAAACAAGTGTGTTTTTAAAAATGTTTATGAAGCTGGGCAGTGGTGGTGCACACCTTTAATCCTAGCCTTCGGGAAGCAGGGGCAGGTGGATCTCTGAGTTTGAGGCCTGCCTGATATACAGAGTGCGTGAGTTCCAGGACAGCCAGGCCTACACAGAGAAACCCTGTCTCAAAACAAACACACAAAAAACAGCAAAAGGTTTTTTTTTTACATTTTTATTTACCCTTGGTTTCTTAATCAGAAAGAGTTGTGTCTGTGTTTGTGAACACTGTAAGCAAGAAGGCAGTAAGGTTGCAGATGAGCTGTCTCTGTAGGGAACCCCAGGGAATGTGTGCCTGAGTGCCTGGCCCTATCTGACTCTGCTCTTCTTGTTTGATTTCTAGTACAATGCAAAGCCAAGTTTCATGCTCCGAGTTTTCATGTGGATGTTCCTGTTCAGTTTGATGTTTATTTGAAGGCTGACTGTCCACACCCCATTAGGTTTTCCAAGCTCTGTGTCAGCTTCAATAATCAGGTAGTGTATCACTCACTGTGTCTCCACTGTGTGAATATGTGTATGTCCATGTATGTAGATGTAGATGTACATGTCATTGTAGCTCTCAGTAAATTGTGTAACATGAGTTTAGTAAATTTTAGATCTTACTGATTTTATAGTTATCAAGTGACTTTTGGCCAGGCTTATTTAAAAATAAATGTACTTGTATTTCCAAATGTCTTGCAATTCCAAAATGTTTTTCTTACTCTTAATTTTTATTTTTTATTTTCATTTCAGGTCTAAGAAAGACAAGAATACTATTCTTAATTTTTATAACGTGTAACCTTAATTTCAAATAAGATATATTCAGTGTGAAGATAGTTTAATTTTCAGAATTATTTGCTGTTGTATGAGGCCGCTTATTTGTTCCTGGCTGCTCAGCCCCAAAATAATCACACAGAAACCATATTATTTGCAATACTGGTTGGCCAATAGCTTAAGCTATTATTTTTGGCTGACTCATCTTAAATTAACCCATCTCCATTAATCTGTGTATCGCCACGAGGCTGTGGCTTACCAGGTAAAGTTCCAGCATGTCTGTCTCTGGCAACAGCTACATGGCCTTCATTCTCCCAGCATTCAGTTTAGTTTTCCCCGCCTACCTCTATTCTGCCCTGCACAGACCTAAGACAGTTTATTAACCAATGGTATTCATGGCATACAGAGTGGGAATACCATTGGTTAATAAATCAACTTGCTTCATTTGTTTTATCATTATCAGTTTTTGTTTTTGTATTTATTTATTGTTGCAGAATCTCACACTCGAGCTGATTTCAAACTTACTATATAACTTGAAATGACCTCCAACCAAATTCTTTTGTTGTTTTTTTGAGACAGGGTCTTTCTACATAGCTCTGGCCTGTCCTGGAACTTACTATGTAGACCAGGCTGGCCTAGAACT
This sequence comes from Ondatra zibethicus, assembly GCA_004026605.1. Lineage (NCBI taxonomy): Eukaryota > Metazoa > Chordata > Mammalia > Rodentia > Cricetidae > Ondatra > Ondatra zibethicus. The sequence continues at coordinate 14,948 of PVIU01005744.1, read as the reverse complement.
CACAGAGATCCGCCTGCCTCTGTCTCCCTAGTTCTGGAATTAAAGGCGTGTACCATTGTGACAAACTTAGTTTTTGTGTTTTTTAGCTACTCTGTATTTGGTTTTGCTGTAATCAAGTGGAGTAGATGGACATGCTGCACGTGAATGTGTGCTCCTGCAGTCCTGCCCTGCCATGGGCCCTCTCTGCTAGCTTCTGAAACAGTCTAGTGTTTTCTGTGCACACATAAGCAACGTTTTTATGCTATATGCATATGAACATTTTAAAGTGTAATATAATAAAGTCATGTGCTGGAGTCTATTCTCTTTTTTTTATTCTTACTTAATAGATAATTATCTCCTGGTCACCTAGAAAGTATATTAAGCCTTTAACCAGCACATTTATTGGGAGTCATAATATTCTTCTCATTGTGAACCTAAGGAGATACTGTGTATCAATCCCATTAAATGTAAGAATTTTAGGGACAGGGGCCATCACTGAATGAATGACAGATTTCTCAGTAAGCCATGCAGCTAAATGGTGTCATCTCGACTGGAAGCTTAATTACAGTAGGCTTGACAAAGAAATGAGAGGTCAAATTAGTATAAAGAGATGGGACTGGAGGACATGTCTGAGAAAATGGTGTGCGGGAACAGGAGCGCATGTGTATTTCTTGGTGAGTCAAGACAGCACCAGGTGTGGACCAGGTGTGGGTGGTGAGAAGGTGCAGCTGGGGGCTCACAGGAACCCTGAAGGATGAAACAGGCCAAAAAAAAATTTTTTTTTTTTTTGGATGGTGGCATACACCTTTAATTCCAGCACTCAGGAGTCAGAAGCAGGAGGATCTCTGTGAATTCAAGACCAGCCTGGCCTAAAAGACCTAGTTCCGAGCTGGGTGGTGGTGGCGCACGCCTTTAATCCCAACACTGAGGAGGCAGAGGCAGGCGGATCTCTGTGAGTTCGAGACCAGCCTGGTCTACAGAGCTAGTTCCAGGACAGGCTCCAAAGCCACAGAGAAACCCTGTCTCGAAAAAACAACAACAACAAAAAAGACCTAGTTCCAGGACTAGAGAGAAAGCCTGTCTCGAAAACAACCAACTAAAAAACAAAAACAACAACAACAAAAAGAATGAAACAGGTGCATTAATAAAGCCTCTTAAGTTGTATTGATTGTTTTATATATATATACATATTAAAAATAAAATACATTTATTTTTGAATTTATGCATATTTTATATATTTCATTGTGATAATGAATTTTATTTGTTTTACTAGAAATTGATTGATAAGACCAAAGAAATTCCCTGTAATTGAGATATTTAAGTAAATCTAGGTCTCCTGAAGATCATTTTGTTTACCTTCCAGCCCTTACTCAGAGATTGCTTCTAATTATTTTAATGTTGTTAAAACAGATACTTGAGAAACTTTATTTTAAAGAAATGATATGAAAACTAATTAGACATTAATTATATCTAATTGCAAAGTGTGAGGATTGGATCAGGATGCTAGTTGTGGGAATGGAGACTTTAGGATACAAAAGGCATTTTACAGTAGATAAGTCTAGGCTGGGGTGGTACCTCAGTGTGTCAAAGCATGTGAGGACCTGAGTTCAAATCCCTAGCACACACACAAAGTCATCTGAGCATGACTGCGGGCGCCTGCAACCAGTGTTGGCAGACAGAGAGAAGTGGGCCCTGGACGCTTGGAGGATATCCTGAGTCAGTGAGACCCCGACTAAAGGAACTGGGGGAGTGCTAGAGGAAGAGCCCAGGGTTGTGTGTGCACACGCGAAGTAGGCTAGTCTGGGTGCTGAGTGAGTAGGAGGAGAAGGGATGACATAAGGCTGGATGAAGGGCAGGAGCTCTGTACATGCTGCTGCTTTGGTCTGACTCGGTTTGCCTTCTTTGACTAGTTGATTGTTCCAGATTTATCACCTTCTCAGGCAAACCTCCCCTGACTGCAGGGTCTCCCGTAGCCCTCACTGTCCTCCATAGCTAAGACTCTTAGGTTCCGTGACAGATTGTTGCTGTTGTTTTCTTTCCCCTTCATTGTGAAATCCTCAGTGTGACATTAGAGGGTCAGTCCAGGGACCGTTATGTTACTTTTCCTTGAATTGCCTCCAAGTCCATTTCTCTTCTAAATATGAGGCATGAGCTTCTTCCATAGTTAAAAACTAATAAGAATGCCACTGTAGAATAAAATATCAGCTTTAAATTCTTCTTGTATGCTGATTGTATCTTATTTGAAAGTCAATCTGAAGACCGCAAAGAAACAAGGGGAATGGGTGTTTGATAATCGTCAGCCAGAAATGAGAATTAGAGTAGGTAAGGATTTCCTGTGATGGTGATTTGTCCGCTGTGAGAGGAGGCGGCTCTTAGGAGCTCTTAGGCTTATCAGCAGATGGGAGTGGTGATTCTGTTACACACAAACAGAGGCTCACATAAATAATAATGAAAATGAGGTTTTTTTCCTTTTTTTTAAGGAAAGAGTGATAGATGGTGATCTCTGGTGCAACAAAGAATGCACCTTTTGTTTCTCCTTGAGAATCAGTGCTTCCAGAAGTCAAGTCGCGTGTACTAAATGTTTTATTTTCTTGGTGTGAGCATGAGTAGGTAAACTCCCGAGTCCAGAATCATTTGGGCTAGAACTAATGTGCTTCGAATCATCGGGTGTTTGTAAATAACTCTGCTCACCTCTCTTTAAGGGCTACAACCAGTTCTGTATATTAGAAGAAGCATCCAAAGCAAGCGAAGTCTTAGAGAATCTGACTCAAGGAAAGATGTGCTTAGTTCCTGGCAAAACGAGAAAATTGTCATTCAAATTTGTTGCAAAAACTGAAGATGTGGGAAAGAAAATTGAGGTTAGTTATAAATTTGCTTAAATATAATTTCACTGACAAAAACAGTATGTTTATGTTAAAAATTTAAATAATATAGTAGTTTAGTAGCTTTCCTTCCATATGCTCTTCATTAACATATTTGTGCTTTAAAATTATTTAATTAAAGAATTGGGCCCCATGGATGTAGTTCAGTGGTAAAACAAATCCTTCCTAGCATGCACAAGGTCCTGGATTCAACGCCAGCCTGATGGACAGCAATAGCAATATACTCTATATATTCCTGCACATTATGCACATTATACTCTAACCCTAGCTTTCTCCACTCAGTAGTTATAATTAGACATTGTCTTCTCTTACTACATAAGACCAAGCTCAGTTTTTAATGAGTAAATTTTCAGTTAAGAAGTTTTCAACAATTTGTATTATACAATACAGCAAATTTATATAATAGGCCCTAATTTAGAGTTTATCTTTGTTTGTTTGTTTTTGAGACAGGGTTTTTCTGTGTAGAGCTTATCTTTTTAATGTTCAAACATTGCTGCTTGCATCTATGTAAAGACAATGAAGATAACTATTTTAACAGGTTGATATAGTATACTCTGGAGCCAGCTGCTTCAGGTCTAGCTCTGTAGCTTGAGGGCCTCGGGCATTCTAACCTCTGTGTCTCAGCGCCTCCATCTGTAAGATGGGGGTGGTGATAATAGTACCTGAGGGGCTTGTGGGGTTCCCTCAGTCCAGGTCAGTGCTGGCAGTGTTCACTAAGTGCTTCTTTTCCATGACTTGTAAGAGAGTGGTTAGCTGTGATAAACCTGGGACACTGTTAAAATGTGTATACGTAAGATTTACTGCTCGCATTCGCATAGCAATCTCTGTGAAGTAACTGAATTTCTTACTAATACCCACACTTTCAGTTTCTTCCATTTAAAAGTCCTTCATGATTTGACTAAATCCCTGGATGTTTACCGCTCCAGCTGGCAGCGTGAACCTGGGAGAGCAGGGCCTAAAGATGAGGGAGACTGAAGACTCACGCGATAGCCAGCTTTATTCAGAGCATCAGACAGTTTATACCCTGTTATATTCAAGCTGTGTATGATCACAAGGACAAGCTGCTTGTGGCACAAACATGTTTTTTTCCATAGAGGCAAATAACAAATAACAATAGTCAGTTGTAATGAGTGATCCAAAGGAGACGCATTTCTATCCACTATTCCCAGGAGGGGCCCAAAAGCATAATCCAAGAATAATACTGTGGTTTTGAAGAAACTGAGGTCACAAGACTCTTGTCTAGTTTTCTCACAAACACTCAGATTTCCCCTAGCACAACTCCATTCTTGGGCTATGTTCTGACACCTATAACTGTATTTTATTTTTTACTTGGTATCTGAGGAAACCTATCATTATAATTAATAATCTTACATTGAGTCCGTTTGGTAATGCATTTATTTGAAAGTGATATTCAGCTAATAAAACATTTCATTACTAATACTATAAGTACTTTCAGCAGAAGTGTTTGTGGGATTAGACACTAGGTTGTGAATGTTTCAGTAGTACTTTCTTATTTCCATCCGTGTCCACCAACGATCATCTGTCTGTCAAGTGCCGGCAGCACATCTATACATCCACGCATCATAGCTATCTAGAACACTATATATCACATCTATACATCCACGCGTCATAGCTATCTAGAACACCTATATATCACATCTATACATCCACGCATCATAGCTATCTAGAACACCTATATATCACATCTATACATATCCCTACATTATTTGGAAGTTCCAGGTATCATGAGTACCTGCCCAGAGTGAGAGTGTTCTGTTCTTTTCCATCCTGCACTTGGCTTGGTGAGCTTAGGTGTGATGGTCCTCACTGTGATGTTGTTGATGGGACAGTGATCAGCAGATGTGTGATGGGTTTCTGGTTCATCTTCCCTGTACAGATTACCTCTGTGGATCTGGTTCTGGGCAGTGAGTCAGGCCGGTGTGTGGTTTTGAGCTGGCAGGGAGGAGGAGGAGATGCTGCGTCCTCCCAGGAAGCCCTGCAGGCTGCAAGGTCTTTCAAAAGACGACCAAAACTTCCTGACAATGAGGTTTACTGGGACAGCATCATAATCCAGGCAAGCACAATGTAAGTGTGCTTTGAAAACACATTGAAGATCATCTTATTTCCTTTAAATGCTGCCCTGAATTATTTTATTTCTTTAAGTTGATTACTGAGCTGTTTCTTTTCAAAGGATTATTTCCAGAGTCCCAAACATTTCTGTACACCTGCGACATGAGCCTCCTGCCCTAATGAATGAGATGTATTGTTTGGTTGTAACTGTTCAATCCCATGAAAAGTCCCAAATCAGGGATGTGAAGCTCACTGCTGGCTTAAAGCCAGGTAAGCATTCATTTTTTAATTTGATCAGCGTCAGTATATTATGTTGGTGTAAAAGTCACTGATTCTCTCCTTCAGTCATGTGTATTTGGGGGATTAAGCTCAGGTTATCGGGGCTGGCAACAAGTGCTTTTACTTGCTGACCCATTGAGCAGTTTTCTTATGCAATTTAAAAATGGATAATAAAACATTGGCAGCAGCTTGCAACATCAGCAAGACATTGACTATGAGTGGAGACTGCACGATCGTTTCCAGGCCACCCAGACCTGAATAACCACACAGAAACTATACTAATTACAACACTGGCCAATGGCTCAGATGTATTTCTACCTAGCTCTTACACTTTAAATCAACCCATTTCTATTAGTCTATGTATTGCCACGTAGCCATAGCGTTACTTCATTTTCTACATGTCTTATTTCCTTGGTGGCTGACTGGCGTCTCACTTGACTCCGCCTTCTTTTTCTCTATCTCTGCTCGGATTTCCTGCCTGGCTTTACTCTGCTAAGCCATTGGCCAAAATAACTTTATTCATTAACCAATAAAAGCAACACATATACAGAAGGGCCTCCCACATCATTTGACCTTTGAACAAACACAGTGTGGTGGCTGTTCAAGATGTTTTGGAAAGTCTTGAAGATGCGGAGCTCAGTGACCATTTGAGAGCAGTCATCAGAGCGGATGCTTTCAGATCTATACAAGAAGTTGCCAAGGAACTCACCCTGGACTGTTCTGTGGCCGTCAGCATCTGATGCCATAAGTGGAAAGTGCCATAAGTAGATGCCATGAGCCGACTGGAAAGGAAGAAGGGATGGCAGCTGGCAATGACCAGCCCAGTGACGGGGTTAAGAGGCAGCTCCAGAGCACTTTACAAGACAGGCTTGCAACAAAAAGCTCACCACACAGCACCAATAAGGTCGCCGTCTGCTGTCCCGCTGCTAGTTTGACTCATGGCAGCTTTCTGTGCCCCAGTGAAGCTGTCAGTAGGAGAAGCATGCGCAGCAGATCAGTGCGGTGCGCTGAGAAGCGCTGCGCCTGTGGCTGGCATTGCACACCGGAAAGCTCCGCATTCTCGGCAACACTGACTGCATCTTACAGCTGTGCTGCTGACACTGAATGAACTGGACTGTGAAATGCTGCCCCATCCACCATGTTTACCTGGCCTCTTGCCAACTGATTACTCTTCTTCAGGCATCACTACAACTTTTTGCCAGGAAAACACTTCCACAGCCAGCAGGGTGCAAATGATTGCCAGGATTTTGTTCAATCCCAAAGCACAGATTTTTACACTATAGGAATAAAACTTCTTTCTCATTGGCAAAAATATATTGATTATAATAGTTCCAACTTTGATTCATAAAGATGAATTACAGTGAATTAAAATCACAGTCTGAGACCCACAATTCCCTTCCCACCAGCATAGTAATAAGGTAAACACCATTGCGTCAATGACAGGATATTTATTTAAAAGATGGTACAATATAGTGCTCTTAGTATAGTATTGATTATTACAATAATGTCCTAAAACACCACTGTATCAACCTTCACAGGGCAGGATGCCAACCTAACTCAGAAAACTCATGTGACTCTTCATGGAGCAGAGCTGTGTGATGAGTCCTACCCTGCCTTACTCACAGACATTCCTGTTGGAGACTTACATCCTGGGGAGCAGGTGAGCATGCTCAGCAGAGCCCAGAGAGACGCTGCTGGGTCTGTAGTTCTAAAGTAGCGTCACAGAGCCCTGGGCAGTGACCACTAGCCCACATCTCTCACACATTTTCATATTTAAGTATGTAAAATGTCATAGTCAGTTTCTATGCAGGGTTTTAGAACAAGTAACCCTTCTGTGGACTGCTTGTTGCTGGTGAAATCACTGGTGTCAGTAGCTGCAGGAACTTCTCAGTCAATTTCTGTTTCTTGGGACATGGACAGAGAGAGTGAAAGAGGTGGAGGATTGGGTCCTGAGAACTGGCTCAGGGTTCTTGGTGGCTGGTGGCATCAAGTCACATCAGTCACATCAGTCACACTGTAACAACCTGTAAAAGGATGTAACTAGGAGTCTCTAAAGGGGAACCTTGTCTTCTCTATAACATTAAATTACAGTGCTTACTGTGTTGCAGCTAGAAAAAACAGTGTATGTTCGCTGTGGAACAGTGGGCTCCAGAATGTTCCTTGTGTATGTTTCTTACCTGATCAATACAACTGTTGAAGGAAAAGAAATTGTTTGCAAGTGTCATAAGGTATTTTTTCATGATTACTTTTTATGTATGAAGCACTTCCATTTTGTGTTATTTTAATATCTTTTTGATTTTGGCAGTAACATGTCATCTTATAGATTGACCTTTCAGCCCAGCAGAAGCAAAGGCCTGGGAACTGGAGATTATAATGTGGGTTTTGTAGAGGTTGTGGGCCATGAGCTGTTTATAAGTTATTGGAAGAAAAATGGTTGTTGAAAGGGTGAGCAATGCTTCCTAGTTGAGAAGAAGGTCAGTGCTACTGTCAGGAATTTTACATAGCCTAGTGTGGGCAGAGCCTCTTAGACAGGACTTAGGAGATGGGCTGCCAATCTCCACGCTATGTGAACTACCATCTTTTTGTTTTGAGATAGGTTTTCCCTGTGTAGTCCTGGAACTTACTATGTAGACCAGACTGGCTTAAACTTGGAGAGATCTGCCTGCTTCTGCCTGCCAAATGCTGGTAGTAAAGGCATATACCACCATGTCAAGCTCGCACCATCTCATTTAATTCCCATCACCTCTGAATATATGAAACTAAGTCCTAGAGTCTAGGTTTATATGTGTGACTTTCCTAAAGTCACATGACAAACATCTGTCTGACATTACAGCCTGAAATTCTAACCAACACAACCTTCTTCCATTTACATTTGTTTATTTTCTGTGTGTGTATGCTCATGTATATACATATGTGCATGCCATAGTGCACACATGAAAGTTGGGGAACAATTGTGGGAGTTGGTTCTCTCCTGCTGTGTGGGTTTCAGGAACTGAACTCAGCTTTTCAGACTTGGAAACAAGCATCTTTGTTCTTTGAGCCATCCCACTGGCCCAACATAATCTTCTAAAAAGATTTCTCATCAGAGTGTTGGGCTGTTTGTTTTCAAAGGTAGAAAAATGCCATGGCTTCTCAAACAGTCTTTTAGAGGGGAGATACAGCTATTAGATTAGAGTAGAGCTCTGTGATCAGATGTGTTCACCTTTGTCACTTCCATTGTGGCCATGTGACTTCCATCTTAAAACTTAGAGTAGATTGAATGGTTATGAGCTTACATTATACGTGCATGGCAATTATATCAGTGTCTGTAACATTACTTTGAGATTATTTCAGTCATCTTGAGCCAAAGTATGGTAAAGAATTTGCATGAGAAGAGGGTGCAGATTCTGAGCCCAATTGGCCACATTTGTGACATTGGGCAAGTCACTTTATCTTCTTAACATGTGGCTCCTCCTGTGTAGAGCGGTAGTAATGCCTGTCCTGCCCTTTTCACTCCATCCAGAGATGAGTAATGCAGAAGAAAGCACTTTACTAGGTAACTGCGAGACAGCAGATGACTTACTAGAAAGAGCAGGTCGTTGTGTAGATTTCTACAACTGTTGTCTAGGAAAAGGCCCTTGCTTCTTAATGTGTAACTTGGGGTTGTTTATCAATCAATTCTAGATTGTGCTTTGTATGCTTTCTAACTTTAAAACTTCGTGTTAAGAGATATTAAAAAGCCATTGAATAAGCACCTGCTGTTGTCTTGCAGGATGAAACTGTAACCATAGAAACTGTCTTTCCATTTGATGTCGCAGTCAGATTCGTCTCCACAAAGGTATGCTCCTGTGGGGCATCCTGGGACTCACTTCAGTTAGAGAGTTGGAAGGGAAACTCCAAACTTCCAAAGTGTGAAGTGGGTTAGAGCAATCACTGACCTTTCATCTTGCTTGGTGGCAGTTTGAGCACCTGGAAAGAGTCTATGCAGACATCCCCTTCCTGCTGATGACGGATGTTTTAAGTGCCTCACCTTGGGCCCTCACAATTGTGTCCAGTGAGCTGCAGCTTGCTCCATCTATGACTGCAATGGATCATCTGGAGTCCCAAGTGGACAAAGGTGAAACTTTACATCATTCTCACATAGGGGACAGATGTGCATGTGTTGGGGTGTGTGTGTGTGTGTGTGTGTGTGTGTGTGTGTGTGTGTGTGTGTGTGTGTGTGTGTAAGTTAGCAGTATAATAGTTAATTTTTGTAAAATAAGGGAACATGAGATTATACTTTGCAAAGTAAGTGCATTTAGGATTCAGGTAGGATTAGTATCATTTACAGTTTGCATGAGTATACTTTATTTTAAAAGATGAGATTTGTTTTTTGTTTGGTTATATTTTGAGACAGAGTCTCTTGTAGCCAAAGCTGGTCTTGATCTTGATAGTTCAGGGTGTCCTTGAACTCCTGACCCTCCTGGAGTGCTGTAATTATGCATGCCACCATGATCATCATAAAAGACCTGTGGAAGTAACATTGTGAGAGATGTTCTTGAAAGTAAAATAAAAGGCTCTTTGTGTTTGAAATTTTAAGTTTTTTTTATTAATTTGAAATTAATGTTTACTATTTATAGTTGGAAATTGAACAAGATGTGTATTAAATAGACAACAGATATACTAACTCACCCAACTAAAGCAGTGCAGAGAGCAGGTTCAAACCCAGGGTGACAGCTTTCATGTTCATTGTGCTTTCAGAAACTGTTGTACATAATGAAGTTAATTTGAATGTTAATTCAAACAAAATTTTACGCAAGTAGATAACAAGGTTAAGGGCTATGAACAAAGCAAACAAGCATCCTGTTGCTGCAGCCGCAGGCACTGATTTTGCTTGCTGGGTTAGCCACAGTTAATCTGCCTGTGTGACGCTGGCCATCCCCAGATCCTGGCATGGACTCCCCTCTTTCTCTCTCCTAAGTCTCCAGCTACTGCTGAGCCTTAGGCTGCCCGTGTTCCCAGTCCTGCTGGAGGAGTCAGGATACAAAGGGGAACACTGCAGAGGGCAGCCATGCTCCTTCACCTACACCCAGCCCGCTACTAAGGCTTCCTTTCTGTACTTCTCCTGAGTACAGCTTCTTGTCCCCTTTCTCCTGCTATCCTGACCTTTCTCCCGGGTTGTAGAAGTGGATAGTTATTTCCCTCGTGTGTGCTGCGGGAATCTGATTCCTCGTAAGCCATCTGATCTTGTCCTTCCTGCTACATAGCTCTCTTAGCATTCCAGGTTTTCCACAGCCAGGCTCTGACTAGGTTTCCTAGCACCCCTCACCGTCTCTGCTTGTCTTTGCTGCCCTCCACTCCATTGAGGCCCGCTTGCAGTTTTATCTGACACCGCTGCCCGGACTTTTGAAGAGGTTATCAGTTTTGTTCAAAGCCTGCTCATGTCTCTTTTCCTACTTGTTACTCCTCTGCTTGCTCCTTATGACTCATGAGCTTAGACTTTCTGATCCTCCTATGCAGTGCTTCCTACTCCATCTTCACACCCATGGCATTGGCCATGCTTCTGTTGTAACAGCCTGTCACACTGCCATTATCCATGTCTACGTATGGCTCCTTTAGAGTCAGAGCCATGTCCTTTTCCTCTTTATATTGCTGATGTCATTTAATGAGTGTAGATTAAATTGAGGGATGATTTCTAGTTGGAACCTCTGGTGTGTCAGTGACCATGAAGTTAGTCTTGTCTTAAAGTTCTGGAGGTTGGAAATCCTAGAAACAGTGTGTCGGTGTGGGAAGTTACCACTAAGATGCTAGGGAGACTCGGGCTAGTGGCCTCTCCCAACTCCTAGGGGCCACTTTCATTTTGCCTCATGGCTCCTTCCTTATTCATAACTAACAGTGCAGCACTTCTGTGTCATAAATTTACCACAGTGATATTTGTTAATAGACATTATGATTATTTTGGTTAACTTAGAATTTAGGCAGAACCTCTGTAGACTGTATTGTGAATAACCCAGATTTTTGTAAAGGCCACCTCCAAAGGCTTGAACCGATGGCATCTCTAAAAATGTATCAGGTTACATTATTGTTACTCTTTAGGTTTACTTGAAACAACTTAAGAAATGACCCAACCCTTTTCTTTCTCACTGGGGACTACCTTCTACAATCAGATAGCCATTCATCTAGTACAGCCCTCTTCATTGGACAACCATAAAATACCAAGCCAGTGAGGAGGGCTGTTGTTGTTTTGTAGTTGGTCACAGATTTGTTAAAGTCATGTGAACTAGACACAGTCAACCACTTGAATTTAAAGACTGACGTTGTGGCTGTGGAGGTAGAGACTGGGGTTGGTTAGATGTTTAACGTCAAGACATTTGCTGCGATTTTGGTAAGAGGCAAGCACACGCTGATATTTGAGCAAGAGCTTAGTAGTGAGGAAAGAAGAGTGACGGTGTGAATATTCAGTACAAAGGTTTTTCCCTACCTCAAAATGGTTTTCTTTCTTTCTTTTTCTTTTTTTTTTTTCAGAAGAAGCAGGTATTTATTTAGTGGGTTATGGAGGGTAAGGGAAAAGGGGAGAAGGGGAGATGGGGGAAGAGAAGAGAGAGAGAGAGGAAGTAGGGGAAGGAGGCACAGCAGAAGCTACCTCTTTGAGAGAGAAATGGAAAGGAAGGGGCTCGGGCTGCAGGCAGGAAGGAAGACTACCTGCCTTAGTCCTTACTTTTATGTTTTTAAAGCCATAAGATAATTTGGAAAAAGGAAACTAATTACCATAGGGTATCATTCTTTCTTCAAGTTATCTGTATTCATTACTTTCCAGTAGGACTTTTTGCTGATATATCGATGCCCCATTAGTGGTAGTGGTATGTGCGTGCGTGCGTGCGTGCGTGCGTGCGTGCGTGTGTGTGTGTGTGTGTGTGTGTGTGTGTGTGTGTGTACACTCATCCACGTGCACATGCAAAAACCAGAAGAGGATGTCAGGTGTCCTGCTATAGTTACACCTTATTCCCTTGAGATAAGGTCTCTCATTGTACCCGTAACTAGACTGGCAGCCACCAAGTACCAGTGATAACTCCTTTTTACCCCCTCCCCTCAGTACTGGGACTACAGGTGCATGTTCACCGATACCCAGTGTTTTGGAGGCGCAGGAGATACGAACTCTTACGCAGCTATGTCCCCAACTGCCTCCCACTGGTTTCACTATAAAGAATATAGATAGATTACCCCAAATACTGGACTTTTATGACTAGAAAAAGTCACATGGCATTTCTGAGCTCTGGTGTCTGTGTTTCTAAAACAGTTTATAAGATAAAGATACCGCTTTGTTGTCTGCCTGAGGTGAAATCTCATAGATGGAGTCATGGTGTGGGCTATAAGGATTCTGTCTTGCAGTTGTCTTACAGACAGGAGAGAGCGCCAGCGAGTGCTTCTGTCTTTGCTGCCCGTCTGCTGGGAATGTGGAAGGTGGAGTGGCAACAGGACATTACATTATCTCCTGGAAGAGGTAAGATGACATCGGCCCCTCTCTCCTCCAGGGTCTGTGCTCTGATGTCTTTACTGTTTGTCATCGCCCTTCATCACGCTGACGTGCAGGGTAGAAGTTGCGGCCATACTTGTGATTACCATGTTAAATTACAATGATGAGGAAGATAAATCCAGCTTTTTTGTCACGATTCCTGACAGATATGCCAATACAATTTTAGTCAGACTAAATCTGAGCTGTGGAAAGCACTAGGTGCCCTTATCTGCAGCCCAGAGGGGTCGTCAGCAAGACAGCTCAGCAGCTAAGATGGCTCGCTGCCAAGCCCACAGCCTGAGTTTGAGCTACAGAACCCACATGGTGGAAAGAGAGAACCAGCTCCCACAAGTTGTCCTCTGATCTCTACACTCATGCTGTGGCACATACGTGCCCATATACATGTATGTCCATGTATACACTTAAACATATACAATCATATTTTTTTACAGAAAAAGTTGGAAGGATTAAGGATTAAGCAAGGATACTGTATATAACAGTAGTATACAATGCTCAGTGCTCTTTCTGTTGGTCAGAAAAAGGCTCTTAGCAGTGCACTGGAGGAAGGGTCATTTGGGGCTGGAGAGATGGCTCAGTGGGTAAGAGCACTTTTCACTTGAACCTGGGTTTAAGTCCTAGCACCCATAACTGCCTAGAACTGTAGTTCCAGGGGATAGAATGTCCTCTTCTGTCTCCTTGGACATCAGGTATGAACATAGTACATATTACATACATGTAGACCAAAAGCTCATGTACATAAAATAAAAATAACCTTTGAAAAGTTTTATCATTTCCACAGCATTCATAATTCTAAGAAATCTAGACGTTTGCATAGAAGATTAGCACTCTCTTTCCATAGGAAAGAACAGAACTGTAAAGTACTAAAAGAATAGCTGAGCTGGCCTGGAGTAACCCACGCCTGTAATCCCAGCACTCGGGAGGCAGAGGCAGGTGGATCTCTGTGAGTTTGAGGTCAGCAGAGCCTACAGAGCAAGGTTCAGGACAGCCATAGCTACAAGAAAAACCCTGTCTCAAAACCCTAAATAAATAAGTAAATGAACAGCTAAATAAACAGAGAAGACACACAGATGTTTTATATGAATCGGTCTTTTAAGTTCTTCTACAGATTCATTGTGATTTGTGTAGTAACTTTTATTTCTAAAATGTTAGGAAAGATGAAAAGCTAAAAGGAGCCGAGGCTCTCATATCTTTAAGTTGTAAGCCTCACTGGGAAGCTCTTATACAGTGTGACTGGCCAGGAGTCTCTGAAGCCAGTGGAGTGGATGGGTTGAACAGGCCTGTAGATCCACACACGTGGAATGGGTTTTTACAGAGATAACACTGCAGGTCATCTGAGGAAGTCAAGGCATTTTGTTATTGGTAATTGAGAAAATAATTGACTATCCATTTAAAATGAGTTGTTTGCTGTGTATTATAGGTAAATATTCATTCCAAGCATATTAAAAGTCTATCTGTTAAAAAGCAAAATAGAATTTTTTTCACTTAAAAAAATAGAATTGTCGGGGGCTGGAAAGATGGCTCAGAGGTTAGAGCACTGGCTGCTCTTCCAAAGGTCCTGAGTTCAATTCCCAGCAACCACATGGTGGCTCACAACCATCCAAAATGAAATCTGGTGCCCTCTTCCACCCTGTAGGCATGCAGAACTCTGTATACATAATAAAAAAAAATAGAATTGTTTTATGACCTTGGAGTAGCAGCTTCTTTAGGCACAGAAAATAGAAGTTTAAAATTAAATTTCCTGGGGCCAGAAGAAGTGGCTCAGCAGTTAAAAGCACTTGTTGCTCTTGCGAGAAGACCTGAGTTTGGTTACCAGCGCCACATAGTGGCTCATAATTATTCATAACTGAGATATCCAGTGCTCTCTTCTGACTTTCATGCCACCAAGCACACATGTGGGCCACATACATACAGGTAAAACACACACAAAATGAATAAATCTAAAAATATTATAATTAAAACTTCCAAGTCATTGGAAGCTGTCATAGAGAATAAAAAGATAAAATGCAAACAAAATAGGTGAAGGTTTTTGCAGTGTGTGTAAATGGTAAGGGTGAGTAGTATATAACCGACAGGGTGAGTGGTGTGTCACCGACAGGGTGAGTGGTGTGTAACCGACAGGGTGAGTGGTGTGTCACCGACAGGGTGAGTGGTGTGTAACCGACAGGGTGAGTGGTGTGTAATGACAGGGTGAGTGGTGTGTAATGACAGGGTGAGTGGTGTGTAATGACAGGGTGAGTGGTGTGTAA
>PVIU01005743.1:0-109688 GCA_004026605.1 Ondatra zibethicus | reverse complement strand
CTATAAGCTTAGTGTCCTTTATTTTATAGCTAGGGTCCACTAATGAGTGAGTACATACCATAATCATCTCTCTGGGTTTGGGTTACCTCACTCAGGATAGCGTTTTCTATTTCCATCCATTTGCATGCAAAATTCAAGATGTCATTGTTTTTTACCGCTGAGTAGTATTCTAATGAGTATATAATCCACACTTTCTTGAACTTGTGCAACCACTTTGGAAATCAGTGTGGTGGTTTCTCAGGAAATTGGGAATCAACCTACCTCAGGATCCAGCAATACCACTCTTGGGAATATACCCAAGAGAAGTTCAATCATACTACAAAAGCATTTGTGCAACTATGTTCATAGCAGCATTGTTTGTAATAGCCAGAACCTGGAAACAACCTAGGTGCCCCTCAATAGTGCCAGGTTTCTAACTAGCCCCATAATGGCTCTCTCAATCCGGATATCTCTTTTCTTGCTCTCCATTTCTGGCCTTCCCTATCTTGACCATCCCATTCTCTGAAGCTCTTCTCCCACCTGCTCTTCTCCCCTCCTCCTCTTCTGCCCTCCTTTCTCTCCCCACCTCCATGCTCCCAGTTTTCTCAGGAGATCTTGTCTATTTCCTCTTCCTAGGAGGATCTATATATTTTTTTCTCTTATGGTTTTCCTTGTTACTTAGCTTCTCTGGGATCGTGAGCTATATATAGGCTTATTATTCTTTGCTTCAGAGCTAGTATCCACTTATATGTGAGTCCATACCATGCTTATCTTTTGGTTGAGGGGCATCTAGGTTGTTTCCAAGTTCTAGCTCTTACAAATAATGCTACTATAAACATAGTTGAACAAATGTCCTTGTAGTGTGAGTGAACATCCTTTGGAAAAGAATGGCTCTTAAATGCTGACTGAAAAGCTAGATGACTCCTCTCATAGGACTCCTTAACCTCTCCCCACCATTCTGTGAGGCTGTTTCCAAGTTCCTCTGTAAACAGGGCTGTGTGAGGAAGAAGTCTCACTAAAGAAAGTTGCCTGATTTATACCTGCTATATATACAGAGGATGTTTTGAAGATTAAACATGGCAGAAATGACGTTAGTTTTTTACAAATGGATGTTTAGATAGTCCTTCAGGAGAGCTGGGCAGAATCATATGTGTCTGGGAACTCCACCAACAGAAATTGCCCCAACTCACCACACTGATCCTGATACATTTGACTGAGAGATTTTGCTAAAATGCTTGGACACTTTCTAATTTCACATCTGAACAGTAGTTAACAATGGTCTAGTGACTCTAGAGAAGAAAACTTTATTCCAGTTAATATATTGGCAGATTGTTTCTGTAATTGTTGCTTTAAAGAAGTGGAGATCGATTCAAATGAAGGAACAGGGATTTTACCAGTTCTGTTTTCTACTCTACATACAGTTGAAAAGATGCCATTTTTGTTTCTATATGCACTTGGGGAGGGATCTACTCAGGATGTTTTGTCAAGTAAACATCATGACCACTTTTTCATGGAACTTCATGTCTTAACTATAGCTCCTGTAAAAAAATATAAACTCATTTCATACTTATTTTTGTTCAACAACTTGGTATAAAATGACAGTTTTTTTTTAAGCTAAAAGTCACCCTTTCCTCCAACTAGATTTTTTTAAGGACTCTGTTATAAATTGGGTGCTCTTGATTGCTTCCAACTCAACTACCTTTAGTCTTTTTTATGTGCTAAAATATTTTAGGTATTATTTGTAATATGCTATTGACTTTTTTTCATAGGAAGTTAAAGCTTAGTAAAACTGTGTGTTGACATTTTATACATGCTTCTACTTGTCCTCCAATCAAATTGCTATATTTCACAATAACACACTGGAACAATACTTACAACAATTACTTTGTAATTGAAATAAATTATATGTATTTTTGCTTATTTTAAGTTATAAAATCATAATACTGTTTGAGGATAATAAGCAGACTAACTATAATGAAATATTAAGGTACTAATAATGCATGAGCCTTTTTACTTCAAAAGATGCTTAAAATCAAGTTCTGAATTGATAATATGTAGTGACAGAAGTATTTAGTGAAGGAAAATTGTGTTATTGCAGAATATGTATTGCACAGTGTTCTAAAGAATCTTCATTTCTACCTTTTGCAGTCATCTAATGGAAATTTACAAATGCCAAAATAATTAACAAATATGTGTGCATGCTCATAGGACATTTCATAGTCATTGATCCATCTTTTCTCATTGCCCTGCTACAATTACTGATAAATGTTCGCTTTGTTCTCTGACACGCAGTTAGAAAGTTTGTTTAGATAAAATGATGACTGCTATAAAGTACTTTTAAAAATCCAAAAACAAAACAAAATTCAAGAGCTTCATTAAAGTTCTACTGTACACATACAAAGTTTCTTCTTTATGTTGAGTAGTGTTTGTCCTGATACAGTATTGTATGTAGGGCTTGAGATAAAAATTATTTATATGCCATTTCAATATTATATTGCATTTCAATATATGCAATCACTCACCTTGTTTATAGAAATGAAATATATTGAAGGTGTATAAACTTTCTTTGTCATTGGTGTGATAAGAAATTACCCTCGAATGGAATAATTTAAAACAACATTGATTTATAAGCACAGTTTTGTGAAGCAGAATTCTGCGCAGTGTATTGTCATTCAAGTCAATCCTTGGCACTAAGTTGCATTAGTCTGTCACCTGATCCAAGCTAGCCTTTATTCTTTGCTTCTTTTCTTTTCCCTTCCAAATTCCTTTTTATTTTATTTGGTGTTCTTGTGTTTGTAATTTGGGGAGCTTTAGGGAAGAAACGCCTCCAGACTCATTTAGTTCTTTGGTGCTTCATAAAGGACTGAAGTATTCACTTCTCTGCTGTCAGCCAGGGTCAGTGTTTAGTTCTAAAGCCAGCCTCCATATCTTTTGCTGTTTCCCATAGGATCCTTCACTAGCAGTGTTCTAATCTCCTTCATGATTCAGATTCCTCTGTCTTCTCCCAAAGCACATCTCGACCCTATCTGGAGCATCTTCCCAAGTTAAAGTCTATAGTTTCTTTTTCATCTGCAGTGTTCTCTGTGGGGTCACTGTATCTCCTACACTGTGTTTTCAAATAATCCCTTTCTACTTCATGCAGGAAAGTCCATATCTGTGTGTGTGTATGTACGCCCGTGTGCACAAACATATACACACATACACACGACATGCTTTACATTTTAGAAAGGAAAAATGGAGGCCCTTGTTCTGTTCTGTTATTTAAATATAACTTTGAAGTGGAATCAGAAACTAATATAAAAGGTTGTGTATAAAAGTGTAGAAGTTTAAACTATGTAAAATATCCCTCAGTTTAGCTTTATCAATAATTCATCCTGGTTATAGATTATAAGCCCAAAGATTCATTTTTGTGTGTGTGTACGGTGGAACCCAGGGCTTTATTTATGCTACGGAAGCATTCAACACAGAGCTGCACCCTCTGCTTTGCAAGTTTTGCAATTGCTAGGAAGTAAATGAAGCTTTCATTCTGTACGATGTCAGACGTCCTAGCCAGTTGTCAGGCAGGCCTCGGCCCTACTTGAGACCACCACCCTATACATTTCTGTTCTTTCGATCCAACTGCCATGATCCAAGGGCAGCTCTCAGCTGTCACTGCTCTGGAGAGATCTGCTTTGCAGCTCTCAGCAGATGAGGTGGGGTAGTCTGACATGAGCGCCACGGCCGGACCAAAGCTTCATTTCGCCAAATTAAAACCCCAAATTTACTTTTATGCTTCTTCTTATACTTTTAATTTCTGGTTTCATAAACTTAACCAACTTTGTTATCATGCTGCTGACATTAACCATTTCCAACCATGACAAAAAATGTCTTACTTTCCTAAGATAGTATTTACCACCACTTAGTACACAAACCAAATACAATCGACCTAACCATGTATAATATGGCTTGGTTTTACATGGCATGTTTTATGTACCTCTCATGGACTTGGAAGAAATTTCAAAAACCAAGAAAATCATGTCTATTCATCAAGTTGAAATCACCAAATTTGAATATTTCTAGAAATATAGGTGAGAAAAGTATGTGAATCATTCAATAGAAAGACTGCAGAAGATTATGTTAACTGGTTCCATGATGTCTAATAATTTTTCACAAATATTTCCCAGTTCATATTATTGCTTACTTGCTTATTAGCTTCATATCAGTTCCAATTGAATTATATATTGGTCTCATTTTAATAAGTATGGACATTATAAATTAATGCCATACCATGTAATTGGTTGTTAAATGTTCTATAATTTAGCTGTTAGATTTCATTTTCAGAAATGAACAGTGGGTTATAATTAGCTGAGCATTTGGTGGGAGTGGAGTCTTGGTGGAAACTGCTACACTGTGATTTTATAAAGTAAGAGAGGTTATGACAAGGTAGCCAAAGAGAGCATTGTGTTTTAGCATAAGCACACCTATACCACTCTCTTAGCTCCTTTTCTTTGTAAACTGACCTTCTTGTAATCTGTAAAGTTTAGAGATACCTGTGTTTATAGATGATAAACTTTTGGGGTCTATATCTTCTATGCCTAAAATATTAAAACTTAGGAAAAATATCATTCTTTTAAAAGAAACAAACCAGAACCTTGTATTTGAATGTCCTTTCTCTTCTATAACTCACTATTCTCAAGGGTCAGTTGGTAATACTTCTTTCTGTCTTTGCCCTCTAAAAGTGTGTGACTGGATACAATGTCAGCAAGAGTTTAAGCATCAAATAAATGCCCCCAAAAGAGCAGTGTGTCCTTATGGGCATAGCTTCTCTTGTGCATAGAGGAGAAATATGTTGTGGCATAGTGCACCATTAGAACTACAGGATGAGTTTCAAAATATTACAGATTTCAAATGCTTTTGGCACCCTTTCCCCCCAAATCCTCAATTACCATAATTATATCCGTGAAAGTTCTTTAACAGATTCAAAGAGTGAGCGTAATTTTAGTGTAACTTTCAAATATCAAGTCCTGTTTTACATTAGTGTTTGCTCTATGTCGCAGAAACTAAGTGAGGTGTATTTATAGCACACATTTTCACCATAGCTCAGAGAATCCAAGGCTTCCTATCTCTTTCATATTTTGAGAAAACAACTGAGCAGGGCTTGAACAGTTCCTCAAAACTACAGTATGCGATGTGTGTTACTTGAAAGTGGCCAGAAGACTTAAATGTGTTAATTCATGTCACGTATTTCTTCTGAATCATTTTCACAGTGCACACCTAAATAGCATGCCTTAAGCAGAGAGCAGCAGCCCAGGTGTGCACGCCACTGTACTGCCCTTTGCAGTATTTACATTCAGGCTGTGCTCTAGACTTTGTAGTAAATGAGACTCACAGAAACTGTTAAATACAGTGAATGTCACCTTATCATTGCTTGGAGTTGATGCTTCCCAAGGCTGTGGAGATCTGTAACGTATCTGTCTGTGAGCTGGGCTAAGCATGGTCTTCATGAGTTTAGAGATCAGTTTGCACAGTTGCTGTGAAGGCATAAAAGTTGTTGAAAATGATTTCTTACTGCAAATCTGCTTCATTGCTAATGTACCAGATATACATTTACCTGTAAACACAGTACACTGAGAACTTCACCTGAAATTCCCTTCAAAAGAAATTTTCATCTGCCTAGTTATTCTTTGTTAGTAATGTGAGAGGCAGTGGCATCATGAATCTTCCCTGCCTTTTCTTCAAAACTGTAAAGCAAGGAAGATGTGAAAATTAAGTTTTCTGGACTTTGATGCAAGAAAGTATTAAGAAGTAGAAGAAACAAAATAAAGCCAAAGGGATAAACATCTGAAATTTGCTTAAATGGCTTTGGTCCCATATAATTGCTTTTCTGTCAGCAGGATTATTAACAATTTTGGACATCTGAAAATTAAATTAACAGCCTGAAAGTATTTTATGGAATGAGATAGACCATGATACATGAAACATAATGACCCCACTGAAACTCAGCCAAGTCAGTGCAGCTACTCACTTAAGCAGAGTAGCCGACTAGTTAATCATCGCCAAGCAAATTGGACAGAGCAAATTAGCTTACTGAATTCCAAAGCCTTAGCTACAAGAAAGAGGATATGCCACTAATTATAATGAAGGAACTCTACGTATTCTATTATCAGCATAGAAAGAGAAAGCAAAACTTTAGCTTTGAACTGCCCCGACTGAAGCTCTTAGAGCCTGGGTTACTATGTGTGCCTTACATATTCCATACTGTAAAGCCGAGGATATGCCATGCCCAGCTTGGCATGGAAGAAGTTTTGGACAAACTTCTTGTCCAACATTTTCTAGAATCTTCTCCTAATGAATTGTAGAACTTTTCGCCAAAGTTAATTGGCATTCTTTGAGAATACATACACAGGGACAGTCACGTATATGCAAGCCCATACACAAGTGAAAACAGCATTTTAAAGTGTGTACCCTTTAAGTGAAAATTGTTCATCTATTTCATGAACATTTTTCTCTACAGTATTTAGATATTTTATTTCTTTTGAAAAGTGTATTTCTGTTTTATGTAAAATAAATATTTGGACTCAGTTTATCACTGGAGATTAATCAGAAATCATATTTTCTAGCCTTAATTAGCATTCATTTGCTTAATTGTCATTCTCAGCCCCATCATTTCCATTTTTCACTAACTTGAACAATGCTATCTTCTGCTGTTTGCACTTTAATTTAAATTTCTATTAAGGTTTATGAGCAGTAATAAGGTCCTGTTTGAATATTCATTAGCTTTTGAATTGTGAGCTATGAAAAGGTGCTTTCTTTTACCTTTAATGAAACTGGCACAGCATGGGACTGATCAGTTGTGACACTGGATGTGAGGCACCCAGTGAATTTCCTCATTGTTTATTGACACCTCTTGTCCAAACAGCTCCCTCGCAAGTGAGTGGAGTAATGAAGGAGCGGGTGCTGCAGCGGAGTGTGGAGCTTTCCTGGCAGGAACCAGAGCATCCCAATGGAGTCATCACCGAATATGAAATCAAGTATTACGAGAAAGTAAGTGGGAGAGAACTGTGGTGTGAACAGCGCCTGATGCCATCCCCCGCCACTGTCCGCTAGTGCTGGTCACTTCACTACCATTTGGGGCCATTCCAGAATTCACGTTTACCATTCGCTGTGCCTGATAACCACCTCCACCACCTCTGCTGCACTATTACAATCAAGATCTCTTTTTATTAGTTTCCTTTGTCATACGAGTAAGAGTATTGGTAGTTTATTTTTTTCAGTTTTTGAATATGATAGTTAGATATAGAATGCTTTAATGGGACAGAAACTAGTCAATCCAATATATTTTGAAAAGTGTTCCTTTCAGTGTATTTGTGCATGTAATGGCACTTTAAATTAAGGTTTTCATAGGATCGATGTCTTCAAATACTGTCATCATAGCTAATGATATTTTGTATAACATGTTTATAATGTCTTTCAGCACTAAAATTAGGAAGATGCTATTTCAGTTTTTAGATTCTCTCTGAAAGTTATAGCATTCGTACAAGATGGTTACATCACATGCCTCTTTTTCTATAGAAAGTACTCTCTAAAGCTCATGTATTGATCCTGGTCTCTTCTTAGAATGACCAATTATTATTAATAAGAAATATCTGTCTATATAAATATGTTCAGCAGTTCCTTATTTACAGAGGAAATAAAATATGAGGCCTATTCACAAACAGTTCCCTGAGTCCCAACACACACACACACACACACACACACACACACACACACATCACTCAAAATTTAAAACACCGAACCTACCAATATTAGGTATTATGACTCTAATTGTAATAAATGATACTTTATCAAATTAACTGAGTTGTGAATGCTCCAATACTTAGAACTACTTCACTATTTAGACATGATTATGAAAATAAAGTCCTAAGATTTTGGCAAAATTTGGGAGTGAGTTGACTTCATTGAAATCTGTATAATTCATTGGCAAACCCCTCCATCCCCAGTGAGGAAAAACAAAGACAGCTTAAAATAAAGTGTCAGTGTTCACATTTGAAATAATTTGCCTTACTATTTTCATTCAGATTCACTTTCTTCTTGGCCTCCGTTGCATTTTTATGCCTCAGCTTGTGCTGAAAAATACGTTTCTTTTCCAATCAAATGTGCTTAAAAGGATCATTGTTTTTAACGCTGCTTTTGTAATATCTGTTTCACTGTAATCCCTAATTGTTATGGGCCTTCTAGAAATTGGCAGATTTTAAAGTCAATAAAGCACATTTTACAGTACAAGGTGGCAGAGTTTCTCACAGGAAATTCACAATCTTTTGCAAATCTTTACTGGGAAATAACTGCATTCAAATTGCCGGGCTTTATTTACATGACAGAAAGAAAATGCATTTACAGCCGGTAATGTGTAAAAGAGGCAGTTATTGGAATGTTGTGCCGGAGCAGTGTGCTTTGCAATGTGAAGACACAAGATCTGTGTTTGTTGCTCACTGACTCTGAGTTCTTCTAGTTCTGTTCAGGCTATACATCAGGTACCTATGATTACATCTATAATACCCATGATCATTTTTATAGATGATTATGCTGATTGCTGTCACGAATCAACTCCATAAAGTGAGTCCAAGTCTTTATTTCCACTTTTAGAAGCATCATTGTAAAGGTAAATAAATCAAGGTGATATTTTTAAATTTCAGTAGATAATTCTGACACTGGTACTTGATTTTGAAGAAAATCAAAAACTACCCCAAAATTTGTAGTTAAACAAGTATAACTTTTTCAACTTGTGTTCATAAATGGATTAAGAAAGTCACATCAATAAAAACTTATGGATTATACTTTTAAATATTGTTTTGATGAGTTTTTATGTGCTTGAAGTTTCATATTTAATTAATTCTTAAGATTATCCCATATATATGTAAAATTCCACATATAATATATATATAATATGCCTAACATTTGTGAAATTTTACAAAATGGAAAAAATATAAGCTATTACTTTAATGAACTTTGCAAGCCTTAGTATTTATATATGAAAAGTAAGTAAAGTTAAATTTAAAATAACGTCAAATCACAACCATAACTCACATATTTTACTCTCAGACTGTAAGTTGTAATTAGAAATTAGTTTTCTTCCTTTTCTACTGAACATAACTGATGTATCAGTGTGGTTGCAACATTTAGCTGAATTTCTTGATTTAATAGCATGCTTGATTTTTGGCACATAAATTTTCTTTACTCAGAAAGTAGTTCGAAGAACCATGCAACTATGTGAAGTTCTCTACTAAATTAGACATTAATCAGATGCACTTGTATTTTGGTCAATAGAGAAATGTGACTAAAAAGTTGTAGACACTGTGCCTTGTCCCAACACAGCAAAAGCCCAAACAGTGTGATCATTTTAAAGAAGTTATTTCTCTTTTAAATGTATACACCAAAGGCATGGTTTTCATTGCATTTCATGTTATCTTAGATACACTCAGCATTATGGTATTGCAGAAGGTAGAATGTAGGCTCAATTAAACAATATCAATGCGGGAAATCAAAATTAATTACCAGAATCAACTGTCAAATCAATTTGCCCTGTAAACTTCATTGCAGGATCAAAGAGAAAGGACCTACTCGACACTGAAAACCAAGTCCACCTCAGCCTCCATTAATAATCTGAAGCCGGGAACAGTGTACGTGTTTCAGATCCGGGCTTTCACTGCTGCAGGTTATGGGAATTACAGCCCCAGACTTGACGTTGCCACTCTAGAGGAAGCTACAGGTAAAATGTTTGAAGGTAATTACCATCTTTGGTTCAGATTCTTCACTGTATAACTGTCACTTGTTTTTTTTTTTTTTTTTTTGGTTTTGTCTTTTTTTTGTATTAAGGGTAGTGATTTTATATAAAAAATATATTTATAGCTATAAATGGATATATATGAACATAAGTGTTCCATTATAAAGGTCATTCAGGAAAATAATTATTAAATATTCTCTTTACTCAGCAATATCTAAACTGTATAATATCAGTCCTTTAAATGCACACTGTATTAATATATTAAAAGTGAAATCAGAAATGCATGTTGGTTATTGAGTCTGGTGTTGACACAGTGTTTTTGTAGAACTCAGAGTATTCTAACTCAAATTATGTGCATCTAATAGAATTCTTTACAGAAAAACCTCAAAAGGTAACTGGGTAGATAATAGTTATGCTATTCATATTTTGAGTTAACCAAAGCATTGTGCTTCTAACAATGGTTTCAAACATTGAGGATTCAGAAAGAACCCTCAGAACTGTGTTTCTTTTATTTTGACTTTTCTCCCCTGGACCCTGCTTTGTTCTGAATTGATTCAGTTTTGCTGGAGAATCTTAAATACATATAAAATATAAATAAACATCCTAAAACTTACGACTCAGCCTGAAAATAGAACATAATCAATATGTTTTAAGCCCTTAAACAAATGTTTATATTTTGCAATGTAAAAAAAATTTGATCTAAAATATATGACCATGTTGCATATAACATATGTGCAGTTACATCATGATAGTTCTTTCCCTGCAGACTGTGCTCAGAGCACAGTGAGGACTTCTGCTGGTTGCTCTTCAACTGGCCTAAGAGCTCAGGATATTTCCACATTTGGGAGCTTTTGGTTCCTCCTGATGGTGCTGTTTAGACACAACATTTACTCAGTGGCTATTTCTTGTTTTTTGTTGACATTCTAGTAGTGTTCGTATAAAATTTTAAACAAATGTGAATAAAGATGTATTATATTACTTTACTTTTTCACTTTTGAAAAGTATTTAAAGTAATGAAGCTTTGTTCGGAATTATTTTGACTTCAGAAAAACACTATAGTTCTTTTAAATGCTAAACTAAATTGACAAATATTCTTGGCATTAACTGAAACTTGATCAATTTGTTAGCTAAAATCTTCTTTCAAAATATTGTTATCTTTTTAAATGAACAACAAAAAATATATATGAAATCAATCTGCAATTTCAATTTGTTTAGAATTGTACGTATAAAATATCAGTTGAAAAAAGTTGCCACAATGTGCTATGATGGGATGAACACCCTTGTTTTATCAGTATTATTAATTGCAATATATATATAAGATAAAACATAAGAATATCTATGTTTAACAGCTCCCAAGAAGCTACTAAAGCAACTGAATTATTATTTCAACACTGAATCAAAAAAGTGGTTTAATATTGAGGTGTATCTCCATAGTTACCAACTGGCGACATTTTCCTAACTTCACCTCATACTTTTTAATGCAATGAAACACTTCAAGGTGTGTTATATAGGCTTTAGTTTTGAAAACTTTGAAAATGAATCTCTATCCCATTCTGAATTTGTAAGTTGGGACAAACCCTTTAATTATTGAATTTAAATGTTCATAAATATTTTCACTATTCCAAAAGGAAGTAGAGTTCAAATTAAGGTGAAGTGTCAGATCCTGACCGATCAGATGAAATTAATGTTGAAATGGTATTTTGTATTAGAAACCATATGGTAATTTTTATTATTAGGATATCCTCTTCCATTAAGATGTAAAATTAATGAAAGAATCAGAATATATTTTTTAAATTTCTTTAACCATTGACTTGCTAATGCTTACTGTAGTGTTTAGTGCATAGAAATTACTCAATGAATAAGAAATAACTAGGTCACAACAACATGGGCTAGGTTATCAGGATAATGAATACGAAATGACTAGATCATCCCAACACCATCTAGGTTATCAGGACAAATCAGATACAGGTGTTAGAAGTCTTACCTTGTGATATCCATGTGTGTGGTTCTGGGTGCATTTCTCTTTCCCTAAGTGCTGGGTAGTAGTACCCAAATTAAATTTATACACACTAAATATTATGGATAGTGCATAGTTTGAAATGTTTCTAATTGTCTTATTATTTAGCTAAACAATTCTCAACAATTTTCTCCCAGAAACATTTTTTACTCTTAAGAATATTGACAAACCATCAGAGGTTGTATTTATGATAAAATACAGCATACTAGTCTCACCTCATTTAGCCATTAGCGTAATGACATTAGCTCTTGGAGCTTCTCGAAAACTTGATACTGCATTTATAAACAAGTGAAAGTGTAAAGAGAGAAAAATATGTTTGTAATATGAGTAAATAATATTGCTCTTCCAGATTCCCTGGAAAGCTCTTGAAGACTCTCAGGGATGCCTAAACTACTCCCTTTGAGATCCACAGATTCAGCACGTGCCATGCTCTAAGACCTAGGTACACACAAAAATGTGTGAGGCATTCTAGGTGTCCTCAGTCTAAGCTTAGTGAAAAAGTGTGCTAAGTTCATGAATTCTGGCCATATGGTTAACTATGGAAGAATACAAGATGCAGCATTATGTGCAAGAAGTGGTGATGTAACTGTGCTCAGAAGCAAGGCAGGAGGGAAGATTCTCCCTAGAAGAGGTCCCTTAGGCACTGTACAAACATAAATCAGCAGACTATCCCATATCACCAGCCTCCCCAACTCCCCTTCATCTTAGACCACATACTGGCTTTGCAGATTTTAAAAGGTGATCTTCAGGTTGTGGCCTCAACAGTTACTTCTGAATTGTTCTCTTCTTGACATAGATGAAAGTATTATTAACATAAGTCAACTATTGAAAGTTTAAAGTTTAACATTAAGTACCCACATGCAAATAAACATTCACCTTTCAGTTGAGCTCAGTGTTTCCACTGGAACACTGGTCTCTGAAGCTAAGGGAAGAACTGAGTCTTAGACAAGCAAAGAATTGACCCCTTGGGACTGCTCAGTACAAAGCATTTCTGCCTTTGAGTGTATAATTGTTTCCTTTCTCATGAGAATTACTCCATTCTGAATCTTCTCTGTATATGTAAAAAGCCAGATAGACACACACACAAAAAAAAATAATAATAAGGGAAATGAAAGTCATGCTTAATCATATGTCTATTAGGCTGTA
This sequence comes from Ondatra zibethicus, assembly GCA_004026605.1. Classification (NCBI taxonomy): domain Eukaryota; kingdom Metazoa; phylum Chordata; class Mammalia; order Rodentia; family Cricetidae; genus Ondatra; species Ondatra zibethicus. The sequence goes on along the minus strand of PVIU01005743.1, from coordinate 96,786 downwards.
ACTCAGATTTAACACTTAAAGTTTATTTACCTTAAAAAAAAATCTTTCCTGCATTGTTATCTCTAGAGACCGATCGCCAGGTGACAAATTAAGAAGAGTGTGTAATACATACGTTCAGAAACTACTAGATATCTTTAGAGTTTTCCTGTATAATATAGGTGCTATCTCTTTAGTATAGGTTACAAAGGTAAGGGGAAGTTGTCAAAGGGAGAAGACAAGAGTAAATTTGACAAAGTCCAGTTTGAGTTAGGAGTGGGGACTGCTGGTAGAGGAAAGGCAGTACAGCGAATGTCAACCTTTATGCTCTGGAGACTCTCGGGTCCCTTGCCACCAACAAGAAAGTAATATTTTCCATCATGCCTGGTATTAAAGATTATAGTTGTTGATCGTTCTGGAAGTAGCTAAACTATATGGATTTGACTTTATATATCATACAACTGGGTAATTTTTGTGTGTACATTTTCATTGTATATCATGTTTACTGATTGAATCTATCTTTGTTGATAATTCTAATGTCCTGTGGAAAAGATATACCAACTGATACAGAACTGGATGTGATAAGCTCTTGTTTCTTGAAGATTATGTTTCTTAAATCACAAACTGCTTTAGAGGACATGACTCATGGACTTATACATGTAGATACTGTAAAGAAGTACAGCTGAGCTTCCATTAATGATCTTAGAAGAGTTATTAGTATGTAACTGGAAGACTACAATTCAATAATTGTAAGACATTCTTAAAGTTGGAAAAGTTTACTTTTCGTAAATATAGCATCTCCTGTGTAATCTTGCCACTTCCTTAAAATGCACAAATAACTGTTTGTTTAAATTTGCACTGTTAATGAAAATGAATTTATTTGAAATTAGAAGTAAATTATCTGAACTGTTTCAAATTCAGCCTCTCATGTTCCTCCTAGCAGGACGTAGTTCTGAACATCTGTCCTCTGTTTACAGCAACAGCAGTCTCCAGTGAGCAGAATCCTGTTATCATAATCGCTGTGGTGGCTGTAGCAGGGACCATCATCTTGGTGTTCATGGTGTTCGGCTTCATCATTGGAAGAAGGTAGAGCATAGAATTCTAGGTTTTGAAGACAGGGTATCATTGTATAGCCCTGGGTGTTCTGTAACTCATTCTGTAGACCAGGCTGGCCTTGAACTCAGAGATCTGCTTGCCTCTGCCTCCCAAGTACTGGCATTAAAGGCTTTTGTCACCACCGCCTGACTTGAGCACTTCATGCATTTGACATAAAATACATTGATTACCCGAAAATGCCAACCCATTTTACTCCTTCTATTAGAATATTCTTAGTGAATGTGAACACTTCTTTTCTGATATATTAATTTGTGCATTCTTTTTGTGCTCCCCAAATCAAAGTACACTATAAATTTGATCTCTTCCTCAGTTTAAAGTTAAGGTGTGTTTTAATTAATATTAAGTGAATGTGTATTGGTTACCTTCAGGTACTTTTCATAATAAATGCAGAAGAACCCTAAGGAGAAGTTAACTCCTTTAGTTGTTTTTTCAACATTTGTGAAAACTGTTTAAGAATTTTGAGATTTTCCAGTAAAAATATAAAGGCAGATGCTAATTGATAAATTTAACACTACAAAACTTTCCTGTCTTCTGGTCTTACACAAAGACTCCAATTCCTGCGCATATTTTAATCATGTGCATTGACACATTATTACCTAGCAGTTCACCACTGTGGGCAAATATATATTTGTGTTTGTTTATACTTCTAGCTAGCATGTTGCTACATAGCATTGCTCCTGATGCTGCATGCTAATCCATGAAGCAAGATCATCCACTAAAGTTGACACAAATTTCCTCTTTTTCCCCTAAGGCACTGTGGTTATAGCAAGGCTGACCAAGAAGGGGATGAAGAACTCTACTTTCATTGTAAGTGTTTGGCTTTTCTTTCTTTCAATATACCCCAGTTTGAGCAGAAATCTGATTGTTTCTATTGGCATGACTGAATCCCTAATGCATCATGCTTGAAGTTCTGTAATGAGCTCACAATGTAAATCTATTCAGAAATGTCACATGACTTTCAGAATATTGAGCCTCTTTCACGTCACAGTTTTTGCCTTTAGCAAACACTGCCCAGATGTTGTCATCACTACAGTAGTGAACCATTAAATGCAGCACAAACGTTTTCTATTGGGGAGTTTCATTTTAAGGCAAGGTGGGCCCTTTCTTCCATCCAGCAAGTTATGCTCCCAAGAATCACAGAGCCCAGGACACTAATGATCACTAAGATATACTTCCTAGAAAACAAATAGTATAATGCCAATCCTCTGATACTTTTCTAGGAATGTGAGCTACTTGGTACTTAAAAGCTCATCTTAGAAATCAATTCTGAAGGAGGACTATAAATCCAAGGAAAATGGGGGAAAAACATTATTTTTGTTGCAAAATTAATGAATGGCAGATGGAAATAAGGGCTTTGAAAATAAATGTTAGTTCATTATAAAGGTGAATAAAAGCCTAAGAATCATATTATTTCCATTCTAGAATTAGCGACATTCTTAACTAAGCATATTATTCCTAGTTTTAAGACTTGGAGATATAGAAACCAAATATTTTTATTCTTTTTTTTATTTGCTAAACCTTTTATGACATCTGTAATACATAAAATTCCTGAAAATGATGTAATAGTTGCTTATTATATAACTAGCCATATTTTTCTTATACTGTCTAAGAAGATACTATGATGCACCTATTCTAAAGTTTTAAGAGTGCCCAAATGGCATTCATGAATTTTTAATCATTTTAAAATGTCCTCATAATTTTTAAGAAAAACAATGCTCAATCTGAAATGCGTGGCTCAAAATGAAATTACACTTTACTAAATTTTAGTCCTTTGCATTTGTTGCAGCAATAGTCACTTTGGCTTTAACTTCTTTTAAAGAGGTGGCTTTACATAGCAGTGATCCAGATTGAATGTGAAACTCTCTAAAAGCTAACACAGAAGCCAGGAAGGCATGTTCTCCACAATTACTAAAATGAAAGGAGATATGACTTCATCGCGAGACTTAAGCTTCAAGTTCTCCCACTTTTATCAATCCCTTCCTAGGCTCTGGGTTTTCCCAGGCCTTTCTCTATATAATTGTATATGTATTTTCTTTAAGTTGACATCCCAGATCATATGCAGCTCAAACCTTACATACCTTGAGTCTACCTGCCTCCATGTGATTCTGTTTCCTCACTCTGGTCCTTTGACTAACTTGCCAATAAGTTCCCTGTAAAAAGGCATCATTAATGAGAATCACATAGTCAGTTTATAGGTAGAAGAGAGGGAAAGTACAATTTTCCCCCTCCTTTGTGACAGGAAAATAAATAAATAACACTTCCAAAACAAGGAAGAAACCATTGAAATCCATGTCCCTAAAATTTTATTTGTATTGTGTAACATGTACAAAATGAAATATATAAGACCTGGAAAAGATTACTGGAATCTCTGGTAATACACATACATGCATAACTTATTAGTGCAGTTACTTAATATCATCCGACTATCAATATGTCACTTTTCACTCTTTTAATGGATTTATCTAACACATTCTCAGATTATCAGATATATGCTAGTTTGCTTGCTTTTAACATACAGCATGATGCTGACTTTAAACAGAAACACAACTTACCCAAAACGTGTTGTATAGCTTTATGTTTGATTGTCATCATTTTGTTTTAATATTTTGAAGCCATTCACTTTTTCCACATTTTGTATCCAGGTTTTAATCAGAAGCATTCAGAATTGAATGTCTTACTTGTTTATGTAGACAAGATGAAAGCTGTCTATAAACAGGTTCCATTTCTGGCAAAATATCTGTAGGGGTCTTGAGACATTTAACATTAATGAGAAATGTAAATGATATATCAAAGCACATACACAAACACACATACAAACATGCTCTCGGACTGGACAAAGCAATAGACTGGAATATTCAGAAATTATGCAAATTTTTCCTCTAATTTAGACCAACCATACACTTTTAAATGAAAAATGAAACAGTAAAGTGTGCTTAACTGCTCTGTCCTCTTGAACACTGTGTAGTTTTGACATTCTTTTTCCTTTGGTATCCTGTCATCCCGTTTGAACCAGGCCCTGTATCCCACTTTATGGCTTTATCTAAAAGACTTAGCTATTTACACACGGGTGTCCTTTTACTCCCTTAGCACATGGGCAGTCTTCGCAGGTGCAGAGAACACCAGATTTGATTTTTACAGGAACTTGGAATCTACCGCTTAACTGTCCCTGATTTTAACAGGATATCTAATATATTCATTTGTAGCAGGTGCCCTGGCTCCCCTGGGCGCAAGTCTCACATTTTAAGATATAAATACAATGGAGGAGTTTACTGAAGCAGTTCCATTTACATTTTGTTTCTTCTAACAATGTCTTAGGTTCCAAGCTGGGTAGTATTTCATGTTCTTATGCCAAAACAGCTTTGGCCTGTCAAAATGTTTTATGACAGCTTGAATAAAGAACCATCAGAGACCGGTTGAGATGCAGAAGGCTACTTCCAATCTAGTTTCCTTATCAAAAACAAAAACAAACAAAAAATGAAAGAAAGAGAGAGAATAAAAAGGGAGATGGCTCTTTCTCCACCTGCCTGACAACCTAGGAGGTTAACCTATTGTTTTCTTCCCTTCTCTCTCTCTCTTTCCCCTCTTCCCTGTACTCCTCTTTTTTCTCTTTCTATCCCCTCTCTCTCTTTTCTTCTTGTGTTTTTTTTTCATGTTCAGCTTTAGTAACAAATGAGCATCTGTCAGTTTTATAAACTGCAACAATAATTGTTTAAGACAATCAATTTTGGATAAACAATCAACTACAGCAGAATAAATCAAGATTTTTAAACCCCAATTTCCCTTTCTACATTCCGCTTATTTCATTGTTATATGTTCATTTTTTGAATCTGATCTTGATCTAATGTTATGACATAAGCACAGTTTAGCTGCAGTGTAATATATAAAGACGTTGTTCTGAGAGTAGTAAGATTCAATGGAAAGATTGTTTGGTGGCTTTGTTAAAAAATAATAAAGACTTTTTAAGGATATAGTGTAATTTTCTTCATTGCATTAATATAACCAAATATGCCTACCTATCTTTGTCTTGAGCCAAATGAGTAGATTTGGAATACTTTATTGTAATTGAATTTGATATAAAGTTGACTTAGCATTATCTGTTACCTGCATGCTTCTAGGTGCATTGAAAGATTTTAACTTTTAAGATGATACTATGTTGTTTGAATTTTGACTACCTTTTGTGAGGCATACTGGCTACCTCTTCGTATTAGCTAAGATCTTCCAAAGCCTTATAATGAAAAGTTCATACAGATCATTTCTCTTTCACATCACTGTCATACTTGGTAACAGATCCCAGGAATATTGTAAATTTTCTAATTTACTCTGCACTTTGTATATCCAGCTTCTATTACCCTCAAGGTGAATATTAAACTATGTCTTTTGAATATTTCTCTTTGCTTTTGTGATAGCAGTCCCTCATATCTTGTACTAATTTTATGTATATGTCAACAGTGGTTGGTCTTTAAAAATAAATCAAAGAATAAGTAATATGTCTAAATGTTTTTTAATATTGCTGTCAGTGTAGTGGTCTATCTGTACATGAAATGTCTTATTTCCATGGTGTATTAATTTGATGGATTGATTGATGGATAGGTTTATCGATGTGTTTTCAAGCCCCATTCCAACCCTTGGTATGGCTTGAAGTAGGCTACGATGGCTCTGAGTTTAATCAAATCTCTGATCCGATAGGCACAGGCACGTCAGAAATTTCGGTGGATGTCTTTTGTTGATTTACTGGAAAAGCAATTCAGTTAGTAACCTATGAGTTGGATCCTATGCTACCTATAGAAGCTTGCAGATAATACCTAGACGCCAGCAGACGGGAGTAGTCTGTTAAAACTGCTGTGAATGAGGTGATGTGGAAGCAAGGTCACTGTTCCAAGGAGCACTCTGCATAATGACAGTCCTGGGCTGACTGCACAATAAGTGCTTTGCTTCATCACAGTCATGCTTTCTTACATCATTACAGTTAAATTTCCAGGCACCAAAACCTACATTGACCCTGAAACCTATGAGGACCCAAATAGAGCTGTCCATCAATTCGCCAAGGAGCTAGATGCCTCCTGTATTAAAATTGAGCGTGTGATTGGTGCAGGTAAGGCTGTTGTAGCTTCCTTATTCAGCTGTTCTAGTTAGCCAAGATCGAAAGTCATATATCATAATGACAGCCAAATAATTATACTTCAAGTGTAGAACTCTTACATTTACCTGAACGATTGGAAGCAATGAGGCTGTACTTGTTTATGAAACCTTAAATCAGAAATGGAAAGGGAGCATGTTGTAGAGTCTGAATATATGTGATTTCAACAGGGTTCTTAAGATGCTGTGCTATTAGCTACTTCATAGTCAATCCTGCTGTTTGACGAGAATAGCTTAGAATTTTAAACATCAGAATTTTCTTGAGTCTTGATGGAATATGCATTCCTATCTTTAAAACTGCCTTTTTTTCTCTTTTATTTGTAGCCATTAACCATTGTACACTTTACATGTACATAGAAAATGGTACATAAATTCATTAAACGGAACACTATAAAGTTTAATTTTTTTCAACCCAAGGTGCTTATATAGGAAGTGTAATGTGTATAAATTCCGTATTTTAAAAATCTCTAATAAGTATTGTTCCTTAGCTTTTAAAAGCAATAGCAGTGGTTGCAATTTGGTAATGTGCCCTGATGTTTTAGTGAGTAGATATTTAGGAGCTAAGGACTGACTCTGAAAGGCAGTTTGTCAGCCTGTGAAGTGACAGCCTATGTAGCACACACTTAGTGAAGCTTAACTACTGTGCCTGAACAAAAATGTGTCTCCAATTTTAATTTTGTTTCACCCTTCCTTGCATAACCTGTTTCATTGCATATGGAAAATAAAAATTCCCCATCAATTTGAATGCATTTCTTTGCACTTAGAAAAAAATGCTATATTAATTAAAACTTGTTTTAAATATTTTAATCCATTGTCTTTGAAAGCATGAACCATTTCTGCAATTAAAGCATGCCTGCTTGTTCTTTTTACTTCAGGAGAATTTGGAGAAGTTTGCAGTGGTCGTTTGAAACTTCCAGGGAAAAGAGATGTTGCCGTGGCCATAAAAACCCTGAAAGCTGGTTACACAGAAAAACAAAGGAGGGACTTTTTATGCGAAGCCAGCATCATGGGGCAGTTTGACCACCCAAATGTTGTCCATTTGGAAGGGGTTGTTACAAGAGGTAGACATCGGTGATATACTTCACTTATTAAATAGGATGTGCTGGAAATTGGTGACCTTGCACATATGATTAAATATCAGATTGTGGACACGTTGTATTTCTAACTGATTTTTATTGGTGTGTACTAATAAAGAGCAATTATTTTTGCTACTACAGCAGAATATCATCAAAGTAAACACAGGATAGATTTGAAGAATGAATCTCAGGGCTAGGATGACTGATTAATGATTAATGTTTGTATTTATCTTTTTTTTTTTGATTTTAGAGACAGAGTTTCTCTGTAGCTTTTGGTGCCTGTCCTGGCACTAGCTCTTGTAGACCAGGCTGGCCTCAAACTCACAAAAATCCACCTGCCTCTGCCTCCCGAGTGCTGGGATTAAAGGCATGTGCCACCACCGCCCAGCCTGTATTTATCTTCAAAGGCCATAAAAAGTGATGTGGCTCCTCTACATTTTATATCATTTCACTTTTTTGTTTACTTGTTTTGTTGCTGACAAGCTATAAATGCAAAGAGCAGGGTTTGTCTGTGGCTTAGTGCATTGTGAACACATTTCACAATTCATGTCTGCCCGAGCTTAGTCCTGCGACTAGAAACGCTCCCTTCTGACCCCATTAGCTTCTCCTAAGAGGACTATGATTTTTGTTGTTGTTGTTATTGTTATTGTTTTTTGGTTTTATCTTTTGGATTTTTTGTTGCTGTTGTGTTGTTTTGTTATGTTTTGGGGGTGTGCTTGAAAGAATGAGAGATTCTTAAGTGTAGGTCATAGGTTGTGAAATACCATTTTCTCCTTTTCTTTGTTTTATTATTAGGGAAGCCCGTCATGATTGTGATTGAGTTCATGGAAAATGGAGCCCTGGATGCATTTCTCAGGGTGAGTTACCCCGTCATTCTCCCACGCACCTACAGATGGGCTTGAGAGGGGTGCAGGTTGGCGAACTTTGTCATGAAGTACGATGTGTAAATGTGTAAAGTGTGTGAAATCAGAAAATTATCTTTGAAAAGTAACAATTCTAGACTGGACTAAATTGAAATATTTAACAAAATGACTTATTAATATTGTTACTTGAAGTATAGAAGAATTCAAAAGCTGTATTATTTGAGTGCATATATATATGTATATATATTCCAAATATATATACACACACACATACATGCATACACACACACAGAGGAGAGTAATTAGAGGGATCCTAATTGTCATGTCACCGTGATATGTACAGTATCCAATTTTCTGAAGTATCACTGGGGAAATCCACATATTCAAACCCTCATCCTCCATGTAGTAAGTCTGTATCTGTTTAGAACTTGATGGTAGCCAGTTTGATTTTGAAGGTCTCTGGATACTGCGAGCTCATACTCAACTCATGTTGGGAGGGGCTTGTTCAGAGTTGTGAGGCTACCAGCACACAACCATAGCGAGGAAAGAAAGTAAAATCAATCACTGCTAATCATGTACTTTCCTAACTTTTCATTATTTTAATTCACAATTGGACCAGTTTTTTTGTTTTGTTTTGTTTTGTTTTTCTACTTGGAGAGTACACAATACATGTGCATCCCTTGCTCTGTGCATTCGTAGATTGTTTATATGCGTGTTTTGGCAGGTAGGGAACACTTAACCTATCAGGGTTTATTTTTTGTTTTTATTTTTGAGTTTATTCTGTCTCCTAGCCTTGACTGAGATTTTTGAAAGTAATCAAGTGGATATTTCTTATAACAAATTATAATCAGTTATCATGAAAATAACAAACGTATAGAAATAACTAGGTGTCACTTATGTCTATCAAACTATTGACTATCATCTCAACCAACATCTGCTATTTTCTCCACTAATTATCCATATTACACAGTAAGTTAACTAAGACTTCCTATTATATGATGGTAAGTTACAAGCATGCATACTTTTTTTTTCTGGTGATTTTGTTCCCTTTAAAGGACTTTTTATTGTGTCTTCCTGCAGAAACATGATGGGCAATTTACAGTCATTCAGTTAGTAGGAATGCTGAGAGGAATCGCGGCTGGAATGAGATATTTGGCCGATATGGGATATGTTCACAGAGACCTTGCAGCTCGCAACATTCTTGTCAACAGCAATCTTGTTTGTAAAGTGTCAGATTTTGGCCTGTCCCGGGTTATAGAGGATGATCCTGAAGCTGTCTATACAACTACTGTAAGAAAACACCTATTATTGTACTTCTAATACCTAAGACATCCCAAGTAATCAAGAAGGACTTAATGTAAAACTAATAATCAGGGGACATGCAAATTGACCTCAGGTTTTGTTGTTTTTCATCTGAGGGATTTGGTATTATTATTGCAATCTACACATAAACCCAGAAAAGAGTAATGATAGCATCACATCTTACACTTGTGTTTTATAGCACTGGACTTAAACTATATAAATATTATATAGTTAAATTCAGCAGTGTCTAGTTACTAGCCTATTATCACAACAGCAATATAATCATATTTAATAAAAGTTCCAAAATAATGAGTATGCTAACTCATAGCTTTTATGATATCAGACAGGAAGGCTTATGTGAAAATTTACTTGAATACCCCATTTTTCACTCCAGTTTACTGGCAGCATAGTCTAATTCATCATTATCTATTCATTAGAACCTTGCCGTGACACCACACAAGGTCCATTAAGTACAGTTGCCTTAGAAATGAGCACATAATGAGAGCCTAATAGAAAGATTGGTAACTTTGAGTACAGAGAAGTTCAAGGTTCACAGACCCGATGCTGCTGGGCTGTCAGCTCATGTGGAAATACTTAACATAGCTGATGGTGTGCTTATAATGGATATATGAACTACCGTGCATATTTAAAGTGTCAACCTCTTTTTATAACAGGGAGGAAAAATTCCAGTAAGGTGGACTGCACCTGAAGCCATTCAATACCGGAAATTCACCTCAGCCAGTGATGTCTGGAGCTATGGGATTGTCATGTGGGAAGTAATGTCTTACGGAGAACGACCTTATTGGGACATGTCGAATCAAGATGTAGGTGACTCATTGTACAAATAAGACTCACATGTCCACATCCACTTCTAGCAAACATAGTTGATGACTCGTTAGGGATAGATACGTTTCTATAAATTTGTAGAAATAGCTTATAAATTTTTCGAAATCGTTTCCTAGCTTCTCACCATTATTAGTGTTAATGATGATAAAAATTATTATGAACTTGAGATTTTCTTGGTTTTATTTTGTTATTTTTATTTAGAATAATTACTTTCTCATTGTTTTCATTGTAATTCTACTGGGATATAAAAACGATATTTCCTCCTTATTGATGCTAATGGTGCAAAGGGAAGTTCTTAGAGAGTTGAGTAAAAGCACTGCAGCAGAGCAGGAATGTCTCAGCTGCCACTTAGAAGAAGAATACCACCAGCAAATGAAGTAGACCTGTATTTATTAAGGTGATATAGACAAGGGCAAGATGAAGAATCGGCTACAGCCAAAATTTGGGTGTTTTCATTAAATCAGTAACTTGGAGTCACCTGTAACAAGTTCCTGTGGCTTTTAAAGTCACATGCTGTCCACGGGGGGTGCTTGTGGTGCTTCAGATCTCTGCATTAACTGAAGGATGTATGCCCGGGAAGATGAAGGTTTTTAATCATTTATAGTGTTTGGTATTTTGAATTGAGCAATAAGCTTTTTCCTGTTTTTGTTTTGTTTAGAGTGTTTCAGAGATAAAATCTAAATGATGCTTCCTTTTGGCAGGGGCAGAGTTGCTATTATTTGACAGGTTTCAGTGTCAAAGATTTCATGGACTGTCAAAATGTGGCAAGCAAATCCTTGGGGCAGAGAAAGGGAATATTTACATCCCTAGACACTCCATAGAGTTTCATCTCTTTTGGCAGTTTCCTTTCATAGTAGTTTCAAACATAAAAGGATTGACAGGAATATGAGATGACTTCAAAAATAACAGAAGTGGCTGAGATGGAAAAAAAATTCAATTTTATGTTTAGAAATTGCCTTACTTTTTGTTTTTCTTTAAAATAAACGTCATGAATAAAGAATTGTTATAACGAAAAATATTTTTGTTGATCAAATAGCATCATAACTGAAATGAGTTTAGTGTGGACTTCAGTGTTTAGCACCAAATTTTATCTTTTTTATCTTGAAGATCTGAGTTCAATTTGAGCATGGGTTTTTATAGTACAAAAGATTACCCTCATACTGATTTATAAAGAGAAATTAGTGTTAATATTCTTATTGGAGCATTCTTTGTTTTACAGTTAAGCATTGGTATATTATTTGAGCAATTATGCTTCATTTTCAATATTGAAATTAAAATAAAATACCTTTTATTTTATTATTTAAGAGAAAAGGTTCTCTTCTGGAATCTGGCCAAAGCTTTTAGTCAATGGATAGATCTGTGTATTCCCTGCTACATGAGGGGCTTCTCTGTGTACAGGAATATATTGCATTTCCAGAAATGGTTTTCTTATCAGATTTTATCATATATTCAAGTGCCCTACCACTGAGTTACATATGCCCCAAGAGGGAGAGTGTGGCACTTACTTCAGTTTTATCTGGTCAAGTACTCAGAGAAAACCATGCCCACATGTCAAGTCACCCCCAAATGTCATTGGCTTTTGGGATCAAACACCAAGAACAGCTGACAGTATGGAAATAGAAAGAGGATGGGCAGCAAAGTGGTCAGTGGTTCTGGTAGCTGTCTGATGTTTGCCTTTACTCTGGACAGAGAAGAAAATAAATAGGGGACAAGAAAATAGATACACACATGGCTAAACATAGTCGAGCAGCTTATCACTCCATAAGCATTTGAATAACCATTTTTTATTTTCAGATACCTGTAATTTTCTGGAATTTCAATGCAATGGAAGCAGGTTAACATGTGTTAATGAAACCAAAACCTTAAGCTTTCCCAGTACATTTCCGACTTTCATTTTTCAAAAAGTATGTAGTTATTTAGCAGTTTTATTTAATGGCCTTTCAAAGAAAACTCATGTGTTTAGAGGTGATATAAGAAAAAATGCAAAATTTGAAATCATTCTCTTGGCCTTCATAGAAGCTGTCTTTTAACTAGACTTATTCTTGGTTGGTCAAAAGGAAACACTTATTTTCAACTGATGAAATTTTAATATTGCTTTATAGTTCTTTTTATTATTACTTTTTAAATCCTTCTCATTTTAATTGTTTGGATGGGAGTGTACTATACATTTTCCCCACTCTCCTTTTCTCCTCCCTCTCCCCTTCCACCCTCCTCCCTGACTCCCATGCTCCCAATTTACTCAGGAGATCTTGTCCTTTTTCCCCTTTCTAGGTGGACCCATGTATGTATCTCTTAGGGTCCTCTTTGTTACCTAGGTTCTCTGGGGTGGTGGATTGTTGGCTGGTTGTTCTTTGCTTTATGTCTGATATCTACTTATAAGTGAGTACATATTGTATTTGTCTTTCTGGGTTTGGGTTACCTCACTCAGGATGGCTTTTTCTAGTTCCGTTCATTTGCCTGCAAATTTCAAGATGTCAGCAGTAAAAAACAATGACATGTATTTCTTTTTCTTTTAAGGAAAGGAACGTGAGAAAGTGTTTTGTTAATGTTGTTTTATTTTTACTTTAATTAAGCACAACACAGATAAATTAAGCATTTCACTGGTAGGTCGATATAAGTGTGGTTTAAAAAGAATACGCTTTCATGAAGTTGATTCCTTCAATCCATCTGTTAAAAATTCATTAAAGGGCATGCAGAGATGCCTCAGATGTCCGGAGCTCTTGCTACACTTGCAGAAGATTCAGGTTCAGTGCCCTGCAAGCACATAGAAACTCACAAACACCTGGAATTGCATTTCCAGGATTCTGATACCCTCTTCTTGCCTCCACAGATACATGTTGTGTACATACATGCATACAGACACATGTTCATACACATAGAAAACAACAAGAGCTTTGAAAATAAGCCCATGCCTAAATTTACTTGAGGGAGTAACTTATGAGCTTTTACCTTTGAAAACTCACCACTGTTTTTTAGGCTTTATTTTTTTAATATTAGGAAAGAAGCAAAATTACAACTTTTTTGCCTGTAGTTTTTAACAAACTCCCACTAGCGAAGTTCACCTTATTTAGATGCATACAGTCAAGGTCATGTTTTCAGACATAATGAAGTGAAACTGTGTGTTAAGCAAACACACGAGCTGGTTATGCTGTACCCTATTTTGAGTTAATATTGACCTGTCACCAACAGGCCTATGGTATTTCTTCTCATAACTCTGATGGCCATACTATAGTAATAAGGAAACACCATAGTGCAAAATTTTATATATGAGTAATATCGGTAGTATACACCAAAGAGACCATCTCTGTTTGAGGAATGAGGGCAGATGAGTGCAGGCAAACCCAATAGGCTTCTGGGAATTTCGGGAAGTATGTTTGCAGTAAATTCACTGAACTCATAGGCCACATAATCCATATGCTTCATTGTTTCCACGAATATGTTCATGGAAAAAAACACTCTTAGTCTTCTCACTGGAAATGTAAAATATTTTATAGCTCCATGGACTCTGATCAGATCACCTACATCCAATTCTGTCTTCCCTAACAAATATGGGACTTGAACACTTTTATGTCCTGCAAATTCTTTACTTCTAAAATCAGTACAATAATCATGTTTGCTTAAGATGGTTTCTTTAACAATCAAAGAAGAAAACTCCATCTAAATCATGTAGTAGAAATTGATATATATTCACTATAATTGTTAGCTGTGTCTTTAACTGGTAAGCTAATGAAATAAAAACTTCAGAATGCAGAACATCAGTATCAACAAGGCGTGATTTGGTTGATCAACTCATTGCCAAAAGATAAAACTTGAATCATGCCAAGCTGCCCGAAATGGAGAGGCATTCCCAGAGAGAGCCTCTGGTTCTCCTATAGTACTGGCCAGCATTGTCAGTGGGAACTTCTGGGTCCCAAGTGAGGTCTCACGCAAGGACATATTGAAATTTTGTGTTCTGCTACCACTGTTCTGGATATATAGCCCACTATGTCTTTAAACATTCAAAGCTGTTCTGTTTCCTACTGAGGTCACTAGTTTGCTCTAGTGCCACGGTAGAATTCGTAAGTTTCTAGAATGCAATGGAATACATACAAAAGTTCATTAATGCTTTCCTTCCTCTAAGGAATTTAATGGTACTTGCTTCCTTGGCACAAAGTTCGAAACGTACATGGGATTCTAAGCTCGAGAATCCTAGAAGGCATAGTGAAAGTTCGGAGCCCTGTTGAACAGTTGGGTACCAGAAGGATCATGAAGAGAATTTTCTTTTAAAAGATGATTTTGAACATAAGGGAAATAGATAATTCTTACTAGAGTTTTCTTCGGAGGCAACCTAAAGATGCACATGTGGGGAAACTGATTAGGAAGAGGAGGAAATAATGAGAATTGACATCAAGCTATAGATATTGAAGTGACATTTTTTCAAATTAGAAAAATATTATATGTGTTCTATATGATCAACCCCAGCCATATGGAAAGTCACTCTTTCCAGTGGGAAAAATATCTTCCCAAGTATTTATTACATTATCATTTTAATGCATAAAACTTTGGAAGTTATTTACATTTCACAAGCTTTGCCGTTATTTAAATCACTTAGCCGAGATTTCCAAAAGTATGTTTACTTTTCTCTAAAGACTTTTCCACACATCACTCGAATCCAAGAACAACATTGTTACTTGAATGTCAGATAACATTTTGTTATAGCCCAGTCACTAATTGCACTTATTGCTCTTAAAGAGGACCTGGGTTCAATTCCAAGTACATATTTCTCACAACTCTCTACATCTTCAGTTCCAGGGGATCCAACACCCTTTTTGGTCCTTGTGGGTATTAGGCGCACACATGCTACTCATACATACATGCAGGCATAACACCCATATGCCTAAAATAAAAAAAGAAATAAAACTTTAAAATATGATTCTATGTGTATATGTACATATGTTTGCTATATATATACATAGGTGCAATCTGTGTAGAGATACCATTTATGTGTGCTTGCCTGTGGGATAAATAGCATGATAGAGATGTGCTTTTGAGGAATGTCTTCAGTGATATGTACTTAGGTATGGGGATCATCAACTGTCAAATAGCTTTTGTGTGCTCACAGTCACTGGTTAATAATGTTTTCCCCTTGTTGTTCAGAAACTAACAGTACTCTTAGAAACAAATAAGATTTTGTGAAGACTTAACCCTGATACTATAATCATATACTACAGGAAGTGAGCAGTTATTTTCTTAGTACTTAACATATGCTGTTTCAGGACTTAGAACCATGAAAATGTGTTAACTAATTGTCTATGCAAAGTAAAGAAAATAGAGCGCCAGGCTCAGCTTTCTGACTGGGACAACTCAAAATGCCATTGGATGAAACAGGAAAAGACTGAGGGGGACGTGCTATGTTCAGTTTTAAACTAATAGATTGTGATATACACATGAAAACTGTGGGCTTATATTTGTAGTAAACCATTGAAATGCAAACAACTCTGCAGTTTGAAAAGATTTGGCACTAGAAATTTTTAGTTAACACTTTTTAAAAATTGACTTAATTAAGTTTATCTATTTACCTTATAATAGACTCATGCATATTTCTCTTAAATTACAAAATGGACTCATCTTTGTTTTTCATGTCTATAATAGATTTTTCTCCTAAAAGTATTGTTTCTAGTTACATCAATTATTTTTTCTCTCTAATTTACGTTTGTATTAGTGTGCTATGTCTTAAAGATTACATACATTTTGTGGACAAGTGTCCCTAAACATGTCAAGTTCATTAGTATTTATACAGTCAGTGCTTTGTTTGATTATATTTGCCTTTATTTTCTTCACAAAAAAAAAAAACCTAAAGGTCACTTTTCCAGAGAGTAATTTTTCTTACATTTTAAATTTTATTTTGGGGATTGTAATATATTTACAACATTTATCCTTTTTCTTTTCTTCTTCCAAACCCCCTGTATACAGCTCCACACTCTCCTTCAAATACATGGCTTCTTTTTATCAGTTGTTATTACATGCTTATATATATAAAACAAACACACATATATTCCTCAATACTTGTATATATGTTTTCAGGGCCAACACTGAAGCAGTAGACAATTGATGTGCCCTTCCCTGAAGAAAGCCTCTTCCACTCTTAGCATCACTCACTTGCCTATAGTTCTTTGTGTAGGTTTGGTGACTCATATGGTTTTGCCCATCTACCATGGCATGTTCATTGGTGTCATACGTACTCAGTTCATGCTTGAGAAGTAATGTTGGAAAAACTTTATATGTGTGACTACTACATTTCTAGGAGAGACAGTCTCACAGCAAATTCCCTGATCCTCTGTCTTCTACAGCCTTTCTTAACCCTCTCCCACAATGTTCCCTGAGCATTAGGTAAAGGAGTGTTTTGTGGATGTATCCTTTGTGACTAGGCTATACAACTCTGCATTTTGATTTGTTGTAATTTTGTAGAGTGGTCTCTGTTGCAAAAATAAGTTATGGTTATTGGATGGAGGAGAAACTGCAGCCACTAATTTACTAAATCAACATAATCCCTAAAGACAATCTATAGACATGTGTCTTTACATCCACAGATTTTCTTAAGTGTTTAAAGCTATCATATTAGCCAGTGTAAAGGGTTTGTATTTTTTTTCTTGAGTAATATTATTATTTTTAAAGCCCTTACTGGTGTTGCTTACCTTCCTATTATCTTCCCCATATTATTCAAGTTAATAATAACTTAAGATTTTAAGATTTTTTCCTTTTCATATAATTAAGAAACTTAAGCTCTCTATTGTCTTTACAGAAATGTTTATGCACACCTATTTTGTGTTTTTAATTAATATTCAAACCTAATGCAATAATTTCGTTGGATGTTTTTATACATAAATTGTCCATGGTAAAAAAAATTTTAAACCAGCACAGTGAATCATTAAGCCTTCACTAAAAACTGTTTCCATTTTTCCACTATAAAGCTTTCTCTATGCTTGTTACTCTCCACCCTCTACTGTCAGGTAGGTGAATGTGGAGGTAGGAAAGAGTCCAGCCACTTTGCATGGACCAGAGCAAACTGTGTCCAACAAACTCTTGCTTCTCATTACTAAGGAGAGTAACCTGCACAGTTGTTAAGAGGCTAGTGTGGTTGATATTCTGACACGGCACATTCACATGGTATATGACCTCTCGTTCTAAAAGTGTCACCTGCTCTCATCAGAAAAGGAAACTCTGGTTTACTTTCAATAACTCAATTTCTTTTTCCACTTTCATTATCTTTTACTTCTATGCACATGTGTATTCTTACAACTATATTCAGCTAAGAGCGTTCCATAACATATTCCCTTCGAAAACCTCTGGGGTGGCATTAAAAATATTTCCATCTCTTGCACCCTCTGTGAACTTAATTGTCGTTCCCTGTTGCTGACTTAACTAGGAAATGTCATCATATCCTGAACCTCGTGGACCCCATAATAGCGTGCTTAATATATTCATGACTGTTTTGGAAAGAAAAAAACGATTTTTTGTAAGCAATATGTCTCACTCTTATCTGGATAAATCATTTTGCCTTCCAAGCAGTTCATTTCATTGTAATTGAAGCTCAGTTGGTAATATTTTTCATGTCCTTTTGGCTATCAGGTCATAAAAGCAATAGAAGAAGGTTATCGTTTACCAGCACCCATGGACTGCCCAGCTGGACTTCACCAGCTAATGCTGGATTGTTGGCAGAAAGAACGGGCAGAAAGGCCAAAGTTTGAACAGATAGTCGGAATTCTAGACAAAATGATTCGAAATCCAAGTAGTCTGAAAACGCCCCTGGGGACTTGTAGTAGGTAAGAAGTCTCCAGTGAGATGGAACTGAATAAAATTAAAATACCTGCATAAACCATTTGCTTCCTCAGCTTGGCCCCATACAAACTGACGTCTGTGTTCAACCATAAATCCACAAAGCTTTACTGGCTTTTTTTTTTATTTTTTCATATGTTTTACCTTAATTAGTATTTAAAGAAATCCATTCATTGTTACTGGATTTCCATTTTCTTAGGACTTATGATAACACCAGTTGTCTTTCTCAGAAAATCTCTGTGCTTCCCAGGTTTTGTGACCAGGCTGGGGTGCATGATTTCAAGCCTGTGGTATTTTGTCTAGCTTTTACCATGTTGCTCTTCCTTGGACATATTCTTATATTCTATTTATTATTTTGCTTTGTTTTTTGATAAAAATGCTTCTGCAGAATTAGAAATTATAAAAAGTAACTCAGCAGCGTATGCTGTGCTAGTTACCCTTTAGGAACAGCCCCTTCCCGTACAGCCCAGGGCACCACGGGGTATTCAGCTTCAGTTTCAGGTAAAGCTTGCTGCTGTGGGCTGCGCTTGCAGGGGCCTATTATCTCCATGGGGCTCCCAGTATGTCATCAAAATGGAGGATTTTTAATGCTCTGAATAGCACCATGGTGGCCTGGCTAAGTTAGGATACAACCAGATATACTTCCTTTACTCTCGGCCACTTGTAAAAGAGCCAGAGAACAAATATGGTTCTTCCAAGAATCTTCACCTATAGCGTTTATGAACGCGTGGCAGACACAGCCCAATGAGCATGCATCTAATTAAATTTTAAATTTAGGTATTTGTCGTTTCTGGATAACTTACTTGGTTTTGGTTATTATAAAGATGCATTAAACCATCTGGCTTCATTTTCTACTCCCCTGACACACACATATACTTTTGTTTGTTTCTGTATGTACAAGGATCTCCTCTCTTCGGTAATTTCTGAGAATACTTGTCTCTGTGTTCTGTTCTCACTTAGACCCCTAAAACCCTGAGAATGTTTGTCTCTGTGTTCTGTTCTTACCTAGGCCCATAAGCCCCCTTCTGGATCAGAGCACTCCGGACTTCACCGCCTTCTGTTCAGTTGGAGAATGGCTGCAAGCTATTAAGATGGAAAGGTATAAGGATAACTTCACAGCAGCCGGTTATAACTCACTGGAGTCAGTGGCCAGGATGACTATTGAGTAAGTTTCAACTTGTTAGATTGTATTTAAAAATTGATTAGGTATATTTCCCATTCATATACTAGGTTATCCTCTTTATTGTAAAAGTCTATAGATTACAAAATCAGAGGGATAAGTCATTTCTTTTAAAAATGCTCATATTTCTATAGTGCTTAAAACATAAATTCTTTTCTAAACGGCATACTACCCGTCTCGTGAAATCAGTTGTCACATGTTAATTTTGTAAATGATAGAGCTAAAGGTCAGAAAATTTAAATATCCTTTGCAGTGATTCAGCAGGAGGTTGACATGTGATTTGTCTCCATTGCCAATGTTCTGGGCCCTTCACAGTGGACTTTCTCCTTATTAACCACTATATCATCCATGTCCCTATTTACTGGGGAGGAGTTCTGCAATCAGCTTTAAAATTACTATGAACTTGGAAGTCGGAAGAACTAAGTTTTCCTTTCTAGCTTATCACTGAATAAACAGTCTTCAGAACTCTCCGGAAGAACTCACAGCCTAGCAACCAAATACTCTTTCTGTATAGTCCAGAAATGATATGCATGTGAACTTCAGTATACCCACACTGTTCCTTCCATTTTCTTCTAACAGCCATGCCGATAAAGCTGACGTGTTTATGCCTGGATTTCCAAAGTAATCCTTATTTCTGTAAATCTGTGCTTTTGAAAGAACCTGCCATACAATACAGTAGTATTGTATCACTGTACTCTTTCAGCTGCTTGTAAACATCCAAGATCAACCTTCCTATCTGTTAGGAAAGACAAAAGGATATACATAGTTGTGCTTAACTTACTGCACATTTAAACTGTGGGTATAGCATTGTACATGTACGTAACAGTTTTATTCCTACTGTTGAATTGAAGGAAAGGGATTGTACAGCTAGGAATACATGCTCAGAATTACAGAATTCCATTCACTGTACACTATTGTGTAACATTGATTTCTGAGCTTTAGACGAGGTTCCAGCAAATATTTCCATTACCGGAACACCCCATTTTTCCCAGTAAAATAATTTAAAACTTTCAGTATTCCAGGCAACATTTAATTACCTTTTACATTGATAATAGCATCTTAAGGTTGAAACAATTTTTATATAAAATTTCAGATTAGTTAAAAAGCTACAATATGGTAAATTAAAAGACAGACTTGTTAATACAATCTCTCAAAGGAGACTGTCCAAACAGATCAACATATGATCTTTGGAGAAGAATTGTTGTATCCAAGAATACTGTTAGTATCTGTTAGCCTAAAGAATACAGAAACTTTTATTGATAGTTGAATGAACCCTTAGGACATTATCGGTTATTTGTAATATGTCTAATAAGCATGCACTTGTCTTTTCCAGTGATGTGATGAGTTTAGGGATCACACTGGTTGGCCATCAGAAGAAGATTATGAGCAGCATCCAGACTATGCGAGCGCAAATGCTGCATTTACATGGAACAGGCATCCAAGTGTGACATGTAGCTCTCCCTCATGTGGGGCTCATGACTTCAGGAGAACTGTTCTGGCCTTCAGTATATGCAGAGAATGCTGCTAGAAGACAGTTGATATACAGAGTCCTTCCTACAATAAAGAGAAGATTTTAGAAGCACCTACAGACTTGAACTCCTAAGTGCCACCAGAATATACAAAAAGGGAATTTAGGATCCACCACTGGTGGCCAGGAACACAGCAGTGACAATAAACAAAGTACTACCTGAAAAACATCCCAACACCTTGAGCTCTCGAACCTCCTTTTTATCTTATAGACTTTTTAAAATGTACATAAAGAATTTAAGAAAGAATATATTTGTCAAATAAAATCATGATCTTATTGTTAAAATCAATGAAATATTTTCCTTAAATATGTGATTTCAGGCTCTTCTTTTCCAGAACCATCTGTGTTTATTCTGCATAAGGACTTTGTTTTAGAAAGTTATTTGTAGCTTTGGACCTTTTAGTGTTAAATTTATGACACGTTACTACACTGGGTACCTTTGAAAGAATCTCAAACTTAAAAACAAAATTATGCACATAGTTGAGGATATGACTTTGTCATTCATGGCTTTGGTATCCTTGCTGTGCCATTTTGTTCTGTTTAACCAGTGATGTTTTGATATTGTTTGCTGATTGGCAGGTAGTTCAAAATTGCAAGTTGCCAAGAGCTCTGATATTTTTTAGCAGGATTTTTTTTTAAATCAGACAACATACTAACTTTTCAATGAAAGAAAAAAGCAATAATTATCCATAAATACTATAAGGCACTTTTAACACATTGTTTATAGAGTGATTTACTAGACAGAATTTTTAAAAAAAAATGTCAAATTCTAGGTTTATGTGTATAGGACAGAAGACTGAGGCTTCATCTGAAGATGCTGGTGAAGGCAGGTCTGCAGGCCGGAGTTCTCCAGCATTAGTGAAAACCCGGTCCGAGCACATCCAGAGTTTTCAGACTTGTGACATTAAGAAATTTAGGAGTTGACCTATATTTTGTATTCTTTCTTGTTGAATGCAGTCCAAATACAAAAGTAAAGAATTCAGTCGTCTATTGTTACTCTGAAGCAAGATCAAAGGGGCAGTTCACTTCTCACCACTCAAAGACAAATTTACCACCGAAACTTCAGTGAGAAGCAAAGCGAAACAGGTATTTTATCTATGAACACACACACACAACACACAAAACTCTTTTACCACAGAAGGAAGAAGTAAAGGGTCTGGCTTTTCCGTTTCCACTTATTTATTAAACCATATTCTTTGGTTACTGTGTTTTAGAATTTCATAAGCAATAATTAAATGTGTCTTTATAGATATTTCAGGAATGTATACATATTTGAGTAATGTTTTCAAAAGTTACAAAGAATCATGAACTACCCCAAACTGAACTGTTGTACTTCCAAAGAAAATTGGGCTGTTTATAATGATTTTCATAGAGAAAGATCCCAGGGATCGGTCCTAATTGGTGTTGTTTGGTAATGTGGAGATCCACAAACAAACAAACAAACAGGTAACAAGCAAAATCTGTAAATGTTCCTTTGTAAAACTTGTAAATTTTATTTCTACCGTCTTGTTTTGTATGCACATTTCTCAGTAGTGGCTCTGAGTACATTGAAAATGCACTATATTTTTCTATTTTACTTGCAGAGCTTCACAAAGAAACAGGTATTTTCAGTGCTACATAATGTGTTCTCCCACATTTAGGACCAAAGATGGCTATAGAAAACTTAAATGGATTGCTTCCCAAACCCCTCCCCACCCGTTTTTCTTTTTAAATCACTGTACAGTGTTATTTGATATTTTAATTTATTTTTCGATTGAGTAGAAAAACTCATTTTAATTTCACTAAAATGTTTTTTGTCCCTAAGGAAAAAAAATAATCTGTAAAAATAGTTTTAATTAGCATAATCCAGTCACCTAGACACTTCCATTTGTAATCTTTGTAATAGACTGTAAATATATTTTTGGAACTATAACACAATGTGCTCGAAGGTTATTTTTCAGTGTCTGCAGTGTATACCAGTGTTTATACTCAGTACAGCACTTTACAATTCTAATCAGTAGCTTGGCCTTTGTGCGAGTGCGTGAGAGCTGGAGCGAGTGTTGTCTAACTCCGTTTGGATTCTGGACTCACTAATAATGAAGTTCTTTTCTTGTTCATAGCTTAAGGTGCTTATTTTTTCTATTAAGATTAAATTAACAAAAAGCCATTCTAGAAATAGAAGACACAGTATGGTACATGCAGACAGAATCTTTCCTGCTTTTTCTAGTAATAGATTTATAGTTGAGTAGACTTTCTTGAGTAGAAGGGCAGAATAAAAGTTTTTTTGAGTTTTTTTTCCAAAAATAACTTTTTTCTTCAGCAATATACCTCATCTGCCTTAAATTTTTTACAGCTCTTTACAGGGAAAGGGGAGAAGGGATGGGAAAGACATACAGCACAATAGGAAGTGGATGATTGCATTGCGCTCTCTCGTTTGTAGGTTTCTTTTCCTAATCGACACTATGATTTTGAAGTACATGTATGTGAAACAAACCTGAAGAGAAAAGGAATTAGCATTGTGAACGTGATTGTAACCCTCTCTTCGGGAAAGAGATGAGATGCTGTTGCGATGAGAATGTACAACTTGCACCTTGAAATCTTTTTTGATAACTAGTGCTCAGGGGAGGAAAAGTAGAGAAAGCAAATGTCCAACAGAGAACTCCAAAATTATAAAACATACAATAGGAATAGCCTCCTTGCTTTAATACAGCCACCTTTTACAGAATACCACCCGCCCACTTGACCTGGCTTGCGTTGAGTACTAAAATACAAGTCACTTGTTACCTTGGGAGCCAATATATTCTCAGCAATGGATCAAGGCCTTGTTTACTAGAACTGGTGGCTCCTGCTTGGCAGAGCACTATTAGTTGAATCATATTGTATACTTATGTAATCTACATTAGCTAGTACTATTTAGGATTATATTTTAATTGCTCCTCTTATTGG
The DNA here is from genome assembly GCA_004026605.1 of Ondatra zibethicus. Taxonomy (NCBI): domain Eukaryota; kingdom Metazoa; phylum Chordata; class Mammalia; order Rodentia; family Cricetidae; genus Ondatra; species Ondatra zibethicus. The sequence goes on along the minus strand of PVIU01005743.1, from coordinate 73,023 downwards.
TGTTTTTAAGGCAATTGAAAGGGTGTACATCACCTGACTTTTCTTTAGGTAATGCTGATTCCTCCCCCCACACCCCTTTTGTTTCCTGAGCAGCCTAAAACTGTACTGCTCATCTATGTGCATGTTCCAATGAATTATTGATGTGTATTTTTTTGCTATATGTGGAGAAATCATGGGGAACTGTGGGCGAGATATGCTTTTTGTTGGTTGAATTTTGTCCCTCCTTGCCTAAGAATTACTACAGGGGTCATCCTTTTATAAGGACAAATGCTTTTGAACAGTGTCTTCAATGTATCAAGCACAAATAACTCTTCAACACGAATCATAAGTCTCTTTTTACCAGCTTAAAATAATAAACAAGTCTATTAGACAATGTAAAGAAAATCCTGTCTCCAGTCATTGGCGGGTTCCTTCACATTTCTTATGCTTTCCTTTCTTATCTAATAACATGGGAAGAGATAACGTTTTGTCGAAATAGTTCAGTGAGCTGATCAGAATATGAATAAAACTGAGTATTCCTAACCCCCCTCTTGTATACTGACCTAATTTCACTCTAATCATTGATTATGGAATAACAAGACAGTTTACAAAAGGCCAGATTGTTGAACTAAAACCTGTTTTTGTTTGTTCCTGAAGCTACTACATGAGAATAACAAGAATATTTGCATAAGAAAGGAAATACTTTGTCTTTGACCCTTGACAGATGTGTTAAACATCTGACATAGCAGATGACATTGGGGAAATTTGCATTTATACTACTGGGTAATGCAAACAGGAAACAGCTCAAAGGAAAAGTGGGACCCAATGGGTTGTCTGATAGAGACCCTGGCTTAATGATTAACTTGCAAATGAAACTAAGAAAAACAAGCACAGCTAAAGTTGAGCAATGAATACCAAACATACCATGAAAATGGTCCTTGTGCTGAAGTGCCCGGTGCTGATACAAGAGAATCATATCTCTGATGATACTCATGCTGGTCTGAACTAACATGCAAGCACAATATTGAAACTTAGGTCTGCTCTGTCATACCTGCAAAATGATAGTAAATAATATAATTGTCAAAGATGTAAGACAGTAATGAAGAGAGAAAAGAGTCATCACTAACTGTACATAGTGAATAATTGCAGAGTTTAGAACACAGAAGCAAATCCCTGAAATGAGCAAATATTTCTTAAAGTTCTGTTTTTATCTGTGGTATAAAAGTATCATCACAATGTCTTTCCCCAGAATTATTAAGATATAACTTAAAAGCATGTGCCCACTATGAAGCAAAAAGTTATTTCAGTACTTATGGTATTAAACAATATTTATCTTTGCTCTTTCCCTTGGCTGTGGATTTCAAACTTCAATAAAAACTCAGTATCAGTTCTGAGGACAAAGTCTGAAAGAAGACATGAAAATTTAAAAAAAAAAGTGATGAGGTTCCTAAACACAAACATCACAAGTACATATAATAGCAAGTGATGAAAAACCAGCACAGGGCACCTGGGATTTGAAAACTGCTGAGATGCAGTGTGCTGGAGTCCATGTCCTGTCCACAGGCCTTGCTCTGTGCTCCCTTGCCTGTCTGCATCTCAGTATATTTTAGGAATATGGGCAGGAGAGCAGCATTGTAGCATAAATTCTGTGAGTCTCATTAGAGTTAAGTGCTGTAGGGTTTTTTATTTCAAGTTCAATGATTGAATGTAATTAAATCTATAATTAAACAATAAAAGATCTCTTCTGATTGACCTTGAGGTTAAAATAAATATAATTAATTGATTCAATTTAATTGGGCCTATTGCAGAAATGTTTAGTGGGTAAGGATAAGAAACACTAGTCTAGTGTTTCATAGGTCAGTAACAATCAAAGGAATTCCTAAAGTATAAAATAGTTATAGGCATTCCTAAATTTGAAACTTTGGCAAAATAATATAGTATAATTTGTTATGTGTCTCTATGGATAACTCAGCTCCTTCAGGCGTGATCTGCTCTTAGATTGGATTGCTTCAAATGTCCTAGATTTCTAAAGAATATTTTTGCTTTCCTTTTAAAATTTGCCACCTGTAATTAGATATCTTCATAGATTTTGTATGTAGCCAAAATAAGCACAAGGTATCTTTAGCGTGTTGTTGTAAACAGATGTGACTTGTAGTTTTTTATTGAAAGATGCTCCTAAGGAGAAAGTGGCATGTTTGCCTGAAGTGGTGCTCATTCTAGTTGAGGACTGGGAGGAGATGTTCAAGTCTCACCATTACACCACATAGCCCAAATGGCATAAAATGCCTGCCTAGACAACAAACTAGAAAAAAAAAGAGAGAGAGAATTCAATACATATGCAGAGCTGGCATCCATGTGTTACTCTGTGAAATAGTTTCACAATTTCTGAAATGAGACAAACAGCTCAAGAACAATTTTCCTATGTGATATGAACTTACATATACATCATGTGGAAAGCACAGACTCCTGCACAAATTATGAAGGCAAGCCTGATCTCACTTCCCTGACTTCCGTGTGGAAGGTGGACAGGATTTACATGAAATGCCATGGATGTGAGGCTCCAGCGGACCTTTTAGGAAAAAGAAACCCTTAGGTTGAGCTCTGGCATTCACAGAATGCTGTTGATACGCTGGCCCAGCATGAATGTGATACCATGTTTTTACTTAGCTTCTCTGAAGTCCATGACAACCTCACCATACATGAGCCAGAACTCAGCTTGACAGGAATAGCAGGACGCTACATATAAACAGTCTCAGCCGGACCTGAAGTGAACATGAGCTAATGCTTACCACTCGTGGTCCCAAGGACTGTTGAGATAGGTTTGGGGTAAGGGACCTGCATACAGCATAAACTTTTAGAAGCTCTATAAGCTTCTAAACTTTTGCTCTCCAATATCATAGTCCTTCACACTTTTTCTTTTTTTCTTAATTTTGCTAGGTACACAAGGCAGGTCTAGAATTCATAACAAGCCTCCTACTTCAGCCTCCTCACACTATTAAATGGGAGTGTTCCTCTTCTCGTACAGTTATCTTCTCTAGCTTTCTCTGATAACCACTCAGAATTAATGTCCTTTTTGTGTTTTGCCTCATTGCCAGTACTGTGAACACCTAACCTTGTTCTCCACATTATTTGGGTGTATCTCTACTATATTAAATGAACTAAATGCTCTTAGAAAGCAGAAGCCAAATGGAATTCAATGTCATCATTTTTCTTGCATTCAGTAGATATTCTATAGCTCTTTCAAAATCTATGAAGTGCATATTAGTTCAAATTATATATGTGTGTGCACATACATATATATGTATATTTGTATATATATACATACATATATATATAAATGGTAGAACGTATCAGATGCTCTGAAGGAAAAGTAAGGTACAGGAATGTGTGTTGAGAGAAGAAACTAATTTCAAAGCACGGATGGATGGTTCTATGAGTGGAAGAAGCAGTAGGCATGCTCTTAGGGACTGAGAAGAGATGCACAGAGATGTGGAAGGTGGAAGGAGCTGATTAGCAATCAGGCCAGGATGCTCTAAGTAGCAGTCTTTTAAGATGTTGAGAAGAAAGACGAGATAACATTGGTTGTAAACATCTGGACAAGATTAAAAGGCGATAAAATCAGAAGGAAGAAATTGGACTTAATGAGAGAAGCTATGGACCTTTCATTAATTATTAATATCTCATTTGATGAAGCAAAAACAGATTTATTTAAGGAACAATAAAGCATGATTTTTCATTATTAAAAAGTTAGGGTGAGGCAAGAGAATGTATTTTATTATCTTAAGATTTAAAAAATAGCTTTAATCCAATGCTTAAACTAAATATATATAAGTAATTTTATAGATGAGTAAAAAGTAATATAAAACAGTAGTTTTGTAGGTTACTTGTAAGTCTACTTTCCATTTATTTCATAAAAGGATGCAATAGCCAATAGGTGATTACAGAAGCTGGAATGAGTGAATCCCAGAACATGTGGCATTCATTCCTGCTTTGCACATATAAGAGAGAGAGAGAGAGAGAGTGATGAGTATAAAATTAGTGGTAATGGAGCCATCTTAAAAGTTGTTAGAGTGAGTCAGAAATTTCTCAACAGGTGGTCAAACCTGATGACTTTTGATCCCCTGAATCCAAGTAACAATGCAAAGAACCAACCCCATAAAGTAGTTATCTAATTTTCACATGCACATTGAGAAGCAATAATTTACATTTTTAAAATTGTATCTGCTTGTACATACATACATGTTTATGCATATTTATATGTATGCAAGCATGTATGCATGTTTATACATGGGGATGTGAGTATGGATTTCATAAAACAGATATAGAAGTTGGTTCTCTTCTTACCTAGTAGATCCCAAGGAGGAGCTAAAGTGGCCATTCTTGCCAGCTGTCATGGTATGAAGGAAAATGATTTGCAAATGGAGTGTCATTATTAGAAGGCATGGCCTTGTTGGAGTAGATATGGTCTTGTTGGAGGAAGTGTGTCACTATGGAGGCCAACTTTGAGGTCTCATGTGTGCTCAAGCCATGCCCAGTGAGTCAGTTCACTTCCTATTACCTGCAAGAGGTAGAACTCTCAGTTCCTTCTCTAGCACATATCTGCCTACATGCCACTATATCTCATCATGATGATGGACTAAACCCCTGAAACTATAAGCCACCCAATTAAATGTTTTATTTTATAAGAGCTATCATGGTCTTGGTGTCTCTTCACAACAATAGAAATCTTAAAACAGAAGATGGTAGCAGGGACTTGGATATTGTTATGATAGGCCTGACTTTGTTTTTGTTTCAAAGAATTTGGACTTTGGACTTTGGGTTAAGAAAGCAGAGGAATGCTTTAAGCACTGCTTTATGGGTCATACGAATAGCAACATAGAAAACAATGGTGCTGATAATGATTTGAACTCTTGGAGGATGTCTCAAGAGGTTTCAGAGAAGAAGAATTTTAGGATGCCTACAGATCATTCTTGTGATATTTTGATGAAGAAACCAGCTGCTTTTTGCCCTAGTCCAAAGAGTCTGCCAGAGGCTAAAGTGAAGAGTTTTAGATTAATTCTAGTGGCAGAGGAAATCTCAAAACAGCCTAGGATAGACTCTGTTGTGTGGTTAGGAGTGGTAACTCCCATGAAGATTTATAATGAAAAGGAGCAAGCTGAGCAAGAAAAAATACAATATGTAGAACAATTCGAGGCGAAAGGAGTGCCTGGAAAGGAGGAAAGTGGAATGGAGTTAGTGGCATGGAGGAGCCCTGTGTTCCAAAGGATAAACAGACTAAGAAATTGAATAAAGTGAGTGGTGACCTCAGGGCAAGATCCCACCCAGCTAAGTTTCCAACTTGTGAAAAAGAATTAAAGAAAATTTTATAGCCAGGTGTATTGGTGCACTCCTTTAATCCTAACATCGAGATAGCAGAGGCTGGTGGCTCTCAGCCTGGTCTATCGAAAAAAATTTCAAGTATAGTTCAATTTAGGTAACCATCAAAAAAAGAAAGCTTGTGAAAATGTGATTGAACAAGGGGGCCATGTTCCAAAACAGCAAGCAGCAGAACTTGGTAGTTCTGATTTTAGATTTAAGGAAAGCAGAAAGGTACTATGGAATTTGTCTTCAAAATTAAGGAGAGCCACCACCAAGCCCAGACAATTATCAGATGTGTTTCTGAATGGAGGTCTACTGAGGCCACTGTGTGAAGCTGTGAAGTTAAAGCCTAGGTTTCCTTGGACACCCCAAAATGTTGGAGATGCCAGAGTCCTGTGATACTTGTCCCAAAAAGCTGATAACAGACCAAGAGAGGTGTGTTGTAGTCAACAAAGCTGAAAGGAGTTGGAGATCTAAAGAGTGTTTTGACATCAGACATGGAAATGAATTGTTGGGAGTTTGCCCTGCTTATATTTAGTCTTGCTTTATTTAGTCCGATATTTCCTTGCTATGTTCCCTTTTCTGTATTTTAGGATGATAATGTATATCCTGTGCTATATATGTTGGTTGGAAGTATGTGAACTTTTGGGGGGTTGATAAAGGATTTCAGTTAAAAGAATGCATGAATCTCAGAAGAGACTTTGAACATTGGACTTTTAGCCATTTTTGAGACTGTTAAAGTCTATGGGATTTTGAAGTTGGATTCAAGCCTGTGGGGACCAAAAAATGAAATGTGGTGGTTAAAGTGTATAGGGTCCCAAGGGATTGGACTATTAAGAGGTGTGGCCTTGATGGAGTAGGTGTGGCCTTATTAGACAAAGTGTGTCACTGTGTAGGTGGGCTTTGAGGTTTCACATGTCAGTAAGCCATGCTTGGTGAGTCAGTTTACATCCTGTTGCCTGTAAGTTATAGAACTCTCAGCTCCTTCACCAGCACCATGTCTGCCTACATGCCACCATGTCCTATCATGAATATTATGGAATAAATATCTGAAATAGTAGAAAACCCAATTAAATGTTTTCCTTTGTAAGAGTTGCCATGGTCATAGTGTCGCTTCACAGTAATAGACTCCTTAACTAAGATAGAAAACAGTTCTAACTGCTGAAGCATTTTGCTAGCCCAGGTAATATGGTATCAAACACATCTGAATCCTTAACAATTAATTTGCACAAACATGGGTTTTAGGATTTAAATCATGCTTGATCCCTACCTCCTAATTATCTTTATTCCTTTTTTTCCCAGTACCACTAACCACATTTGTCAAATGATTACCAAAAAAAGCAAGAGTTTTCTTATCTGTTTTATAAGCAATTGCCTGGTATATACAATTGGCTTTAAAATTTTGCTGTTTTACACTTAGTACCATTGTCAGAACTACTTTCATGAATTATATTTACATCACCTGCCCAGTCCTGTTTCTACTTGCTTTAACATACAACTTCCTCAGTAATTTCTCTCACACATAAGGGATCATACTATTTCGCAGCATGAAAAAATGTTATACCAGTCACTAAGCATAAAACTTACTCAATTTTTAATCAGGCATCAACATTTGGGACCTTATCTATTCCTTTCCCCATGCTATTGATTAACTAAGCACATCGATTTTAGCATTCAAAACTGTTTCATATTATTTGTACTAAAATTTATTAGGGAATAAGAAAATATAATGTATCTTAAAATCCCACAAAATTAAAGGCTATATATGTATGGTATGGCTTCTTATGCAATAATATTTAAGTATTTTTAAATTAATTTTTATGAATTTCTATTGAACAGAAAATTTTAATTTAAGGAAAAGACCAAAATTCTTATTCACCTTTTTCTCTTTTGATGTATCTCTTCTGGTAATGTGAGCTAACACCAAACACATCATTTTATTAAGATTATACCATTTGCTTTAGTATAATATGCTGTTTACTTATAGGTAGACAAGTTTCATTTATATTTTCTTTCATCTAAACACATGCTTTAACTTTTGTCTGTTGCTGCCTTTGTAGAATGAATAGGGCAACTTTCCCTTTACCACATGTTGTGATCTTGTGTTGTCAGAGGACGCTTGTTTGTTTCCCAGCCGCCTGGCAGTTTAGACCCAAAATAATCACACAGAAACTATATTATTTAAATCTCCGCTTGGCCCATTAGCTCTAGCTTCTTATTTGCTAACTCTTACAATTTAATTTAACTCATCTCCATTAATCTGTATATCACCACGCGGTCATGGCCTACCAGTAAAGTTTCAGCACATCTGTTTCTGGCTGGGGCTCTGTGACTTTTCTCTGACTCCACCTTCCTTCTCCCAACATTCCCTTTAGTTTTCCCCACCCAGTTCTTTTCTTCCCTATTATGGGATCAAGGCAGTTTCTTTATTAACCAATTGTATTCACAACATACAAAGGGAAATCCCACATCAACTCCCATTTTCTGTTTAAATGAAACGGAAGGTTTTAACTTTACCATAGTAAAATTACATGTAACAAATTATGTAATTTGTTAATATCCGTAAACAGATATCAAGCAAGAATTACAGTTACAATATACTTTATCTTTTATCATAACTAAGGAAAGGTATAACTATCAATTCTTCAACTCCATCAAAGACTCCAGCAAGATATAATATCTAAGAAAACAATAGTTCATTGTAAGCAACTTCTAAAACTCTAGAATTGGCAGAGACATCTCGCTGCCTGAACAGTCACCCAAAGTTCTTCTGTACCGTTGGGGCATACATCTTCAGCTTACAGGCCCATAGTATCCTGCAAATTTTTCTACAAAGTACGAAATTTCAAAGACAGTACTGCCTATATAGGCAGTTTGTCAGTAAATTTCTTCTGTATCCTGCAGAATGTCTGGCAGACTCTTTAATGAAGCAGAAACCCCAAAGGATCATCTCACCTTTAGGCAAGTTCAGCAGTCATTTCTCTGTGGTTCCTGCATGTCCAGTTCATCAAGCAAGAGCAGTTTCTTGCCCAAATGGCTAACCAGCTCCATAAGGAGCCTCTTTGATGGCCATCTTCCTTTTGAAGTAGCTTGGTGCTGCCAGGAGCACATGTGTCTCATTGTCATGAAAAGTCCTAAGTTTTTAAAACATTTTAAATGCCATATTCTGTAGTCTTTGAAAGGTTTGAAGAATGCCTACCCATCTGAAATACATCTCAGTACATCTAGAAAACCTAACTAACATGACTACAGAATTGACTCTTATAGATGACTATCTATTATATCACATGTTTAAATGAGCTGCACAAACACAATACCTTAATCAAGAGCAGAAATATATATATATATATATACACATATATAAAAAACAAAATTCACCTAAAATATGTATCAGTAAACCAAGATCCATACCAATGCAAATCTCTATAGCATATCCCCCTTTAAATATAAACAAACATTTACAAACAATATTTGGTAATATGAGCATAGTTTTTTTTCCAAACTGCTTCCTGCTGTTTATTGGGTGAAGCAATTTTTTAGGGGTGTTCAAGGTGACCTTTCAGGGGATCTTAGTCCATCAAACCACATTAGTCTGGGAGGATTCCACAGTTTCTCATCCTCTGTAGAAACAAAAGAAGATCCTCTTTTCCAAAGCAACATATCCTTAGACCCAAATTCTGAATTCAAGATACCTTTATAATAAACATGCTGGTTTAGCTTAACAGCCCATACAATGAAATGTCTCTCTGTACTTAGCTCCTTCACAGTCAAAAATTTAAAAAAAAAATCACAATAATATACACAATCCAGGCTCTCTGTGAATTTTCCATCTTTATGTGGCTTGTTTTTATTTACTCCTTTTAATCTATGACTGTCTGTACTCTGTGTCTTTAAAGACTTTGTTCTAACTTTTTATAAACCATTTATTTCCTTTTATAAATCTCTATACTCTTTTCTTTTCTCTCCCAGTCCTATGTACATTTATTCAAAACTATGACCCATTTAGAGGTCTTGTATGCCTGAATCTGTCCTATTGTGTGTCTGTAATTCTTTACTGTCCAGGAACATGTCTTAAAATGCTAAGTGCTTCTTAAAAACTTAAGCAGTGTCATTGCTAAGGGCGATACACTACTTCCTGCATGCCTCGACAAGTCAAGCATGGCAGAGCTCTCAGCCTCTGAGAGCCATGCTCACAGCCCCATTTTTAGGCACACAGCCAGTCTATGTTGCCATTAAGCAAGTTGTGGCAATCTGCTCACATTTAATTGCTCTGTAGCCAGACTTCCAAAAAGAGTCAGAGTTCATGCTGGTAGCACAGCCCAGAAAGCCACCATTTCAAAACCATCACTTTTTTTTCCTGCTACCACTGAATCAGGAAACCTTTTCTAAAGGAGCCATGCCTCTGCGTGCTTCTAGCAAACAGAGCACACCCAAGAAAATGCCACTACCAAATCATGCTTAACTCTGTTCTTTTGTGTCTAGGATTCCTTTTTAAGCTTTCTCAAGTTTTATGTGGATTTAGTCCACCACGTGTGTGTACCAATTTGTTGGAGGAAGCCGCTTGTTTGTTTCCCAGCCACCCGGCAGTTTAGACCTGAAATAATCACACAGAAACTATATTGTTTAAATCACTGCTTGGCCCATTAGCTTTAGCTTCTTATTTACTAACCCTTACATCTTAATTTAACCCATCACCATTAATCAGAGCATCCCCACAAGGTTGTGGCCTACCAGCAAAGTTTCAGCATATCTGTATCTGGTAGGGGTTCTATGTCTTCTCTGACTCTGCCTTGCTTCTCCCAACATGCACTTTAGTTTTCCCTGCCTAGTTCTTTTCTGCCCTATCAAGGGCTCAGGACAGTTTCTTTATTAACCAATTTTTTTTTTTTTTTTTACAATTTACAGAGGGGAAATCACATATTAATTTTGCAAAGAAGTTAAGAAATGGTCTTATTTCCCATTAGCAAAACATATCTCAAATTTTATTTTCTTCCTCCTGTAGTCAACTGTGATCCCTCATAGACAAAATTCAGCTTTCCCAATCATCTTTATGTTTTGAAATCCTGACACAGTGCCAGATACCTAGCAGACTTCTGAGGGTTGTATGATTTGTGAATTTCCAAGTCCAAAGCACTCAGACTCTAGTAGTATGCCCTATGTATAGACTGTTCTCTGCAGCTGATTCAGCCACTCATACTCCTGAAGCCTATGTTGACTCCACGTCACAGAATTCTTACAGTAGCTACACTGTGCTTGTTTTCAAAGATTCCTCATTTCAAATGACTTGAAACTCTGGACGATAATATAACAATGCTTGACCAATATCCTAAGACTACACAGCCCAGATGAATTCAACTTTCAAGAGTCACATGTTAGTTTCTATGAAAACACTGTAGTCTTATCCAAACAACTGCCCACAAACTTTTAGATTGAGAATATATATAATATATGCATATAAAATGTATGTATTATATACTTATATATACATAATAGTTCTTATAATATACAACATAGTTCATACATATAAAACATAGTTCATAGAATACATAACATAAAGTTATATATCACATATTATTAAAACTGCATATACATAATTTATTCTTACTCTTTGCATGTCTTCTTTTCTCATCTTCAAATATTTGTACTAACCATGACTCCATCTTGTGATACTTCTCTCCTTTCACAAGACATCCATGTAGCTGAACCTAAGTCACCATCACATTCAGTATTAAAGCTTCATTCTTCTGTTTAGCACTCTTAAAATATATGCTTAAATTGATTCTTTTTATTTATTTATGTAGCTTAAAGTAAACTAGAAAAATGTGACACTATAATTATGCTCTGGTCTCTGTTATTCAACTGGCAGCAAACGTGCTATCTGCCTTTCTAGTAGAGACATAAGGAAAGTCTTACATATTCAGTGTACCAGTGTTAAAACTCAAATCAACCTCTAAAAGCATGGATTTCATGATGCTTTTGCCAGCCGGTATTAACTCTACCACCATGTTTCACGTGTATACATACATACATACATACATGCACACATATATATACTGTGTATATGTATATCTATATATGTGTACATAAATATTATAATAAAATATATATATGTGTGTGTATTTGTACATATATGTAGAAGGATATATATTTCAATTATAGTAATACAAATATTATCTTCATATCTTATGAACATGGTATCACCTTTACACATGTTCAGTTACATATATTCATCAAACACTGCAGAAGCTGAATGAAGTCTGCATATCCATATACATTATCAATAATTTTAGTCAAAAGAGCATTTTATAGTTGCCTTTGTGGCTAAACAAATGCATTTCATGTATAACAAATATAGTCAGTCACTTTTTGGTAGGTTCCCAGTTTTGATTAATGAACTAAAATTATCATATGTAGGTCTATATAAATTGATATCAAGGAGGAAACTTCATATGTTGACAGAATAAAAAGGATCAAAGGCAAGGAGAAATTTTCAAACTCTCTTTCTGTTACTTCTGCAAATAGTGGTCAGGTTCCAACATTCAATGATTCCCTGACATTTGGCCAAACAGTTTAACTCCATTAAATACAATTTCCTCATTCATCAGACTGGAGATAACTGCTTTGCTTTTTTCTTATGACAAATACATGAAATTAAAAAGATACATAAGCTTTAAATATTATAAAGCAAATTTAAAATAGCATGATGACTATCATTTTAAAAAGAATGTGTTATCTGCTTTCAAATTGCTTTCTCATAGGCATCAGTTCAGCCTCCTAAATTACAAAGTATTAGGAAGCTATAAAAAATTACCTGTTAATGGCTCTGGTGTGTTTTCTTGGCATTTTGTAAGGATTTTCATCTTCATTGTGGCTTTTGAAGCATAATGACTTGGATGCTAATAGTCCAAAGATCTCCCCAGAATTTTTGCTTTGATTTTGTTTTGATAGCTTCTAATTAAGCGCAGGTTCAAATTCACAGTTTTTATTTCTTAGCTACTGAAGCTTGCAGAGATCTTGCAGCTGGTGACTTTTGCTGGCTCTTAAACTCATAACTCTACATCATAATTTCTAGTTCCCAAATGACATATCATTTACCTGCTCCATAGCCCAACCTACAGTTGCTTTGCCATCTTATTATTCTCTGTGCAGGCCTCTAGCCTATGACAGAGAAGTATAATCCAACTCATATAAAAATAATGTTACTGATTTTAACTAATGTAACTTCTTAACAAATAAATTATGCTTGTTCTATGGTGCCTCCAAAGTAGGTAAATGTAAGTCTCTCTGTTTAAATTTTGTTTAAAAACATTTCTGATGGGAGCTTTAACTTGAGGCCCAAGCTGTGAGAGTGAGTCTATGCTCAACACTACCTGAATGGTCAGGAATCAAGAAGCTGGAAATCCTAGAGAGACCTAGAGTAGAACCAACACTACTGACAATAAAAACGTAAAAAAGGTCAATGAAATGATTCATAATGTTATTCTGTTATATTCTTAGATTGGTGCCTAGCCCACCATCAGAGAGACTTCCTCTGCCAACTCATGGAAGCCCATGCAGAGACCTATAGCCAAACATTAGGTGAAGCTTGGGGAACCCAGCAGAAGACAAGAAGAAGGATTGTAGGAACCAGAGGATTCAAAGACACCACAAGAACATTGTCCACAACATCAACAAGGGAGGGCTCAAAGGGGCCCACAGAGATTGAAACAGCAATTGCTGAGCCTGCATGGGTCTGCACTAGGTCCTCGGCTCACATGCTCTGGTTGTTTAGCTCCAGGTTTTGTGCGACTTGTAACAGTGGTAGTGAAGGTGTCGCTGATTCTTTTGCCTGCTCTTGAGACTCTCATCCTCCTACTGATTGCCTCATCCAGACTTGATATGAGGTTTTGTATCTAGTCTTACTACTCTGTTTGATTGTTAACCCTGGAAGGCCTGCCCTTCTCTGAAGGCAAACTAAAGAAGAGTGGATCTGGAGGAGAGGAAAGGTGATGGGGGAATCCAAGAGGAGTGGAGAGACAGGTTGCTGTGGTTGAGATGTTTTACATGAGAAAGAAAAAGGGGAAAAACTTGTCTGATTAACTTCTTTGGTATGGCACTGTATGAAAATGGACAATCATCTTGAAATATCATTGACAGGTCTGGAGAAGAATGCTCATATGGAAACAGAATGGCTGAGGCTTCCACTATTGCTTTGAGGGTTTGTAAAGTTTTAGTGGTTTAAAATTTGGATTTGGACATTCATATCTTTATACTACCATGACAGGCTCCAGTTTACTCTATTCACTTTTTCTTTAGTTATTGGAAGATCATCATGTAGGATGCTTGCCATTTTTGTACTTTTGACTGAGCATATGGTTGTTTCTAGAATAACCAAGTGGCAATTCATTTCGCAAGGTACACGGCACTGCCATGGCTTTGGCCTTAAATACTAAATGTACATGTAAATGCATATGTTCAAATAGCAATACCTTAAAACCAGTCACTACTATAAATGCTTCCGGGATTAAAGAAGGATTCATTGAAGTATTATCGAAACAAACTCTTTGACTTATAGTTTTTCCATCCTTGATTATAATTCACACCCCTTGTCATGCACAGATCCATGCCAGTTTCTATATAGGACTTTTTGCCTTGATTCACACCATGTAAGCTACTTTGTGTAAAAGGTTTTGCTTATGGTCCCAAAGCTCTCAGTTGGGTTTATCATATGCATAGCATTTTTTATTCTTAACTTCATTTCACAAAATCCTATGGCAAAATGTGAGGCAAATTACTCATTTTATTTCAAAAGTTTATATGCAAACTTTTTTTTTTTACCCTTGAGGGAGTCCAAGACAGAAGAATTAAGCCTCTTATATCCTAGTTGAGAAGAACAAGTTTCGTATGCATAGTTACTTGAACTCTGTTTATGGGATAGAAATGTTTGTTAGTATCAGAAAAACCTAATTTGTTTTGCATTATGATGCTACTGGATTCTAGCACTGTAATCATGGGCTAGTCACAAAAGCATGCAGGTATTATGTTGCAAATGAGAATGAATGAATGAAACCTACTTCCTAAGGTACCTGTTAGGATCAAATATATGTGTATTTAAATATATAATACATATATGCATAGGTACATGTATGAATATTTGTTTCTAACTTGTATATATAAACATTTGTTTATACTGGAAGAGTAATTGTTGAGCTCCTGTGACACACAAATGTTTAGAGGGAAGGAATATGTGGTTATATTTTGTTTGTGCTTTAACAAATACATCTTGCCTGAAGATCAGAGTGGGAAGGTAGCCACACTAGTTAGCCATAGAGGCCATACTGTAGAGGAACACACCTTTATTCCTATTTATTCCTAGCACTCAGGAGACAGAGGCAGGTGCATCTCTGAGAGTTCAAGGTCACCCTGGGCTAGTTGAGATTGAATCAGTCTAAAAGAGAAAGCTTTCACCTTTAATCTCAGCACTAGGGAGGTGGAGATGGAAAGGGATATATGACTGGGTGGAGAGAGGAATATGAGGCAGGAGACAGGAGCCCAGGGTGGTACCCAACTTTTGGGGCATGAACCCACAACTCTGAGATTAAGAGTCTCTTGCAGACACTTCTGTCTACATCAGGGCATTCAGTCTGAGGACTTGCGGAGACAGGATACCCCATTCGGTCTGAGGATTTTGTAGCGGTAAGAACTAGTGATGGCTGCTCTGTTTCTCTGATCTTTCAGCTTTCATCCCCTGATATCTGACTCCGGGTTTCTATTAAGCCCAATTAGAAATTGCGCAACAGGAATATTAATATGAAGATGATGTGTTTTATGTTTCATTGCAAACAGTCAAATGATTCACTGCCAGTGATGACAAGTGAAATCTTGCCTCAGCCACAATGCTCTGTGAGTATGAAAGTGTGTGACACAATGCCCAGAGTTAGAAAATGTTTTAGAGAACTTTTGAAAGAGGAGCTGAGACTGGCTTCAAATGTAGTAATTTTTTAAATGCTTTTAGTGCCTCAGCTCAAAGAATGGATAGACAGGTTTCCAGGGTCAAGAGTGGCTTCCAGACAAAGCAGTAGACTCCTTTGCTTTTGCCTTTGGGCCCAACTATAAACAAGATTAGCTAGCTGTACAGATACAAGAGAGAGATACATTCTACTCAGGTAAAGAATCTATCATTTTCAAAATATTACTTTGAGGAAAACATCAAACTTTCTGGGCCTCACTCATCACTAAGCAAACAGCTCAAGTGTGTTGTCTCAAAGTGCTGTTTTAACTGTGTGGGGGGAGGACCGCGAAAACCAGAGCTACCCTAGCACCATGTCTGCTAATACAACAAATCATTTACTTCCTTCCATCAAAGCCAAGTCTTGATAAGGTGCACAGAGTGCAGAGAATGTCCTTTTCTTGTTTTATCAAGGTCTGTCACCGATGATTTATATATACATATATATATCTCCTGGTCATAGATGCAGGTGCCATAATAGCAGCACCTCAACAGCACACAAGAAGCCAGCTAATCTGTTCCCAAGATGCTGGGAGTGACAGTTCCATTCTACATACTCCCCAGCTTTGCCTTCCCAGAGAATAACAGGTTATCATTAGGATGTCAGCATTTTTGAAGATATAACAAAAACTTTAGAATCACTGAAATCAACAGTAAGCACATTCTAAAATCCAACCGACATCACAAATGTACAGAATCAAAATAGAAAAGGAAAAAAGTAAAAGGGATAAAAAGCCATTTGGCTCATTAAACAGAGAGGTAGTTAGAAGAATGAATTGAGCTAAGAGTTAATGCAACACATACTTATATAGACTATATGCATGCACATATGGACTAATATTACATATGTATATATACATATAACACTCACATGCATGTGCTACATGTACACACATGATTATGTACAAAAAATGCACACATATTTATGCTCACATACTACAGATATTCTCATACACTACAAACACATAGCATATCAAAAACAGACACATGTACAAATATAAAAAAATATAATCAGAAAGCCGTTATCCCATAGGAGTTATGCCACTACTGCAGCAGTGGGCACATCTTACCTGGAAAGTCACTGTTGCAGAACACAGGGTCTAACCACAAGTAAGACCATTAATGCACTTTCTTCCTAGCAGCCTACGTAACATCTTCTGTTACTAAGAAAGCTAGCCATTTGTGAAGTATCCTGTTTAGATTTTTGATTACTTTTGTTTGTTTATTTATTTTATTCAATGTTTCCTATCCAAAATAGGTGCATTTGCAGTCTAGATATGGTACATAACCAAGGGCAAAGGCAATAGTCTTTGTTGTTTCTGGAGACTTCTGAGTCACCTCTAACTAATAACTCTAATGGCTTGCACTCTGATTTTTATCAAATAACCCTAGGGACACTGTTTATCAATGTACAGTAATTATGTTCAAATGCTTTATGCTTTTGCGTTATATTTTGGAATTAACCTGCTAACTAGGAGATTTCAACAGTGAATTTTCATGCATCCTTAGTCTTAAATAACTCATCCCACTACTCTGTTATCGCTCCCATATTCTCACAATCTTATTCCCACTTAACTATTCAATGCCTAGTATCCACCAGCCATTATTCTTTCACATCACATGTATTCTATTATCCCATCAGTATTTTTAATTAAGATGTGAGATGTATTAGACTTCCATATAGCTTTTCATAACTCTTTTTTGGGTTAGTGTAGCTTGTGTGTGTGTATATATATATGTATGTATATATGTACATACATGTATATATACACTTACACAAACACACATGTACATCCCTGCATTGAATGCCTGTCTCAACCTTGCTCCCTACCCTGGGAAAAATGCTTCTTCCTGCATAGGGAATGCCATGGTCAAGACCTCCAACCATCCTGTTCATAGGTAGTTGGCTAGGCATAATTTTCTTCCCAATGAGTGGGCCTTAAGTACAAATAGACAGCTATTGGCTACCACCATGAAATATGTGCCTCTAATGTACTTTTAGGAGTAGCAACTTGTTGTGCTGGTCATTGTTGTGTATCATGGGTTCCTCAGTTGGATATATAACTAGTGTTTTACTTCCTCCATAGGCAGCTTTCCTAGCACTTTTCAGTTCTATGAAAGCTAGGCCTCAGGGAGGCTCTCGGTTTCAATGTATGTGGTCTCTTCTGCAGTAGGGACTAACCATCATCTTCTAGGATACAACGAGGTGCAAAAGTCATGACTTATATTGATTTGGAGTAGTCTCTTGGACTTCTTTGACCAACAACTCAACAGAAGACTCCTTATACATACATGTTCCTGGAGTTTTTTTATTCTTATAGCTATTGTGGGGAGCATTTTCAACCCCAATGGCAAGTGGCATAACATATGTGTGTGTACATGCATATATTATATACTACCTATAATTATACATGTTTATATGTCTGCACTAAATGTAGGTAAATACATAATAATATACAATAATATATTTTTACATCTTTTTCTGACAGTCTTGTGTTATCGTTCCCCTCTCCCTCTGCCTTCTTCTATACTACCTTCCTCCCCACTTTCCTATTCAAAACTTTCCATATTCCCCTTTCATATAACCTTTACCCTGTTACTCCTTTCTCTAGAGCCACACCCTCTTCCTCTTCTTTCATTTTTCTTTCTTCTTTCAGTGGAACTTTGCACAGTATTCAGGAGAAGATGAAGTTGGAGTATGGTTAAGATGTCATTTTGCTCTATGGAACTTTGCACAGTAGTCAGGAGAAGATGAAGTTGGAGTATGGTTAAGATGTCATTTTGCTCTATGGAACTGGTATTTAGGGCCCAAGTCTCCGCCTCAGTCTTATTCTCAGGGTCAGAAACGGCCCTCAGATATACAGGGCAAATTATAGGAGGATTCTCTAGTCCTGTGTGTCTTGCCCTAGGTCTGATCTCCTCCCATTCCAGGGCCTACAATTTCACTACTGGCTGCAGAAAGTTGTCGGGCTCAGTTCCACCTGTAGGGCTTTATCCTGCAACTGATGAAGGTCCCTCACAAAGTCTGGAGTCTTGCCAGTGGTAGTATCTTGTTTTACTATTATAGTTTCCTCCTTGGCTTCATATTGCTACTCCAAAATCCACACTTCTTGGAAAAGAGTCAAATCTCATTTCTCTTCTAAATGTCCATGTTGTTGTTAAAAAAATCTTCTGTTGTCCAATTCATATCATTTATAAGGAGTCTGTGGCTATGATCTAAAGTTAATACTTAGGTAATGAACCCCAAATTTGGCACACCTTTGAATCAACTGAGGATTTGTTAAAACAAAATACTGACGCCTTTCTTCTTTTGTGGCATATTGATTTCCTGGATCTGGGAAATAAGCACTGCAGTGGGATTTTATTTTATTTTTTAATCCAGAATGTTTTATAAAGCAGTCAAATCTAAGAACACTGACTTAGACGACAGATTTACAGACTTTTGGGAAACTCCCCAAATACTTTTCTCTCAATCAGTTCATAAATGATGATTTCTTGCAAATCTCCTTTCTATCTCCACCCATAAAACCTAAGCAAAAACAGAAGAGTTTCTTCTACCTCATGATTTTTCATATAACTTTAGACATATCTACAGTGGGGGAATGTTCTAGTAAGGATATTCATCTTGATTATGCTAATCCTGCTCAGCAAGAAATGGGAAGTTGAGATCATCCCTCTGGATCAACAGAGATATGTTTATCATTGCCACAAAACTGCTCAGGGTAATCTGAATACATATTTTAGGCTTGTAAAAATTCATGAAAAGACACGGCATTTCCCAGTGGATCGGTCCACAACTGTGTAGAATACTAAAGAGTAAGACCAAAATAAGAAGACATTTCAAATGGTATTATTTCCAAAATTTCAAAGAAGTCTATATAAATGTACCACTTTAACATTAATAGTTATTGGCTTTTCACAGAAAATATATTTAGTTATAGATCTTCAATAAGATTTAAAATAAATGGTCATTGTAGATACATTGTAAAACACTTTGCCACATCTTTCAGGGTAAATAAGGAAAGTGATTGTGAATTATTGTTTTCTATTGGAGATTTGTGAGGTAAATGAACATATTGAGATTCATTTTCCTTGACCTAAAAAATAGATTAAAGATTTAACTATTTCTCAGTTCTAAAATTGGTTTTAGATCCTGAGTTTTTAAATATTAGAACTTGTATTTAGCTATGTAATCAACTACACGTAAGAAATTTTGGACATGTTTTTATCTTTTACTGAGTTTTAATTAACAGCCTTTAGAGATACATTTAAATGAATAATAGTAAAAGACACTATTAATAATATTATTAATAATAATACAAACAAAATCACAATATTTTTGCCAGGAAAATGCCAAAACAACTTAGGGATTGTAACAATGTCTTCTAAAACTCAGAAAGATGACAATTTTTGTTACTCACATTTGAAGTTGGAAAAATACCATTAGAGTAATTGTATGGCTTGCCTAGTTTATACAGAGAATAAGGAATGAAAGCTAAGATCTTAGTCACAGCAGACTATTTTCAGAATCTGTGTTAGATATAATACAACAAAAAGTTCCCTGACATTGAAGTTTGGAATCCAATGTGATATGTTATCTAGGCATTTCAGAACATTAATGCATATTGATTTGATTTCATTTGTATCACTCATGTGCATAAGTTGGTTTAAAAATAAACGGAGCACATCAATATGGTTTTCAAATACTAGAGACTCCATTTCAGTTAACCATTGGGACACAAATTTAATAAAAACTTTAAAAAATATGTGAACCTACACTTTCCAAATGTGTAGCATTTATGGCCATGTTGAGAACGTTAATCCTCCCATGCTTACTATTCCCTGCTATTATTTGAGAATCATAGTAGATCAAATATATCAACTCATATCTGTCTCTTTTCAGGTACTACAATCATACTCTTCAATAATCTTACGTTTTTTCTAGTAGTTTCTTTTACATAGTGGTATGCATTTTGGTGATCTAAGTAAGACAATGCCTACACATCAGCATGCTCTTTCATAGATTATTATTATTCTATAATTGCAGAAGGAAATTAGCATTCTTCTTAGGTGAAATTTTAACAAGCCAACTGTCTATATATTCAAACAATAGTTATCCTTCAAAAACTACACTATATTCTCAATAGAGCTTGGAAAATTGTATCATAGATAAGCAAACATGAATGACAAGGATAAAAACTGCAGGAAACTCAGAAACGATGCTGAGCAAGGAGACAACAAAGAAAAATGAAGCACATATACTTGTTATGAGTACACAACACTGACCAGGTAGCCTTTTAATGATAAAGTAAAAGAACATATAGCTATTATAGCTAAACTTAAGCGAACAGAGAACCAGTGAGACATTACATCATAGTCATTTGCAGCAGAGGTTAATTGCTACACTAAATATGTGGCTTCATTTTACTTATTATGATAATTCTTTGAGGTAGATATCATCTTCCGCCCTAGGACAGGAAAGTCAAGTTCTAGAAAAGTTAACTGGTATTTTGAAGGTCATACAGTCTTGTGGCTACAACTGACTCATAACTGTCACACAGTCTCTGACATTGCACACTAAGATTACTTTTTGCCTTTATGCCTAATTCTACACGATCTCCTCACTGAGCAGCAGACAAATCAGGGTATCTCTATCTTGAGTTTCGTGTTTTCCATAACTGTAAAGTGTGAATGTCCTACCTCTTTTTGTTAAAAATAAAATCTGCAAGTGACAAGTCAATTTTACTCAAATTCATTACTCCAGAGTTGTTCGTGACAATTTGCTTTTTAAACTATTTCCAATTAGAAAGGTAATTTCCTAGTATTAGTGTATTTCCATTCCCACAAAAGAAGAATAGCTAAACATTTTTAAAAGCCATGTAGAAAGCAACATTTCTCTACTCTTAACACTTAGTGCTGTCTCTCACTCTCTCTCTCTGATCGTAAGTTCAAGGTCATCTTGCGTAGATAGAAAGTTCTAGGCAAAACTTGGGCCACATAAGAACCTATCTTTAAGAAAAGTAAACGAATAGAAAAGTAAATAAAGATTCTAAAGGAATACTTTGAAAAAAACATGGGAAGATTTTTTTGAAATGTAAATTAGCAATAAAATAATTATTTTCTTTACAAATATCATAAAGTTTTCAGGCCAAAATAACTCAGTAGATGAAGATGCCTGTATCGAAGCCTGATGACCTGATTTGGATCCCAAGATCTCAAGGCTGAAAGGAAAAAATAATTTCTTCAATTTGTTTACTGACATGCACATATCTTCTTCACCCCCCACACAAATAAGAGATAATAGAATAAAAATATTAATTTTTTCCTAAACCTAGTTTTAAAGTGCTGCTACTTAATAAATGCTGTTTAATATAGAGCACAAATTTCACCAACTCAGAGAAAATCAAGAATTATTTACAATGAACACTGACAAATAGAAAAACTACATTAATTTTACAGTCCTCAATTACCAACATACACAGTTAACTTTTTGATTGCTTTCAAGTCTTAACACCTGGCTCCATCCCTTGGCCTGACAGGGCTGGCGGCCCTGCAGGGTCGGTCCTGAAGCTGGCAGCTCTGCAGTCATCTTGCAGACTCCATTCTCTAGCTTTTTTTTTAAAGGTTAAAAGAAATTTAATAACTGGAATCTTCATGAATGATAGTA
Organism: Ondatra zibethicus; assembly: GCA_004026605.1. NCBI lineage: Eukaryota > Metazoa > Chordata > Mammalia > Rodentia > Cricetidae > Ondatra > Ondatra zibethicus. The sequence continues at coordinate 51,031 of PVIU01005743.1, read as the reverse complement.
TTTGCATATTTACAAGCACTAGACGTTTTCATTGATCTACAAATAATATGGAAAACTATTGCCAGGTTCATGTTTTAAAGAGTCAGGCAATTATCTAACCGCAAAGTCAGTACTAGCCAGGAAATAAGAAAACAGGGGTTCTAATATCAGCTCAGGAAATTGTTTGGTTGGAATCGTCACCTCGGCTCCATAACATCTTTATCCAAAAATCTGGAATGTTTAGGGGCTTCACCCAGCTCCTGGCATCCATTTTGGAATGTTGGGTGGGAAGTTCCATTTCAAGCTCCTTCCCCTGGAAATTGCCACAGTCCAGACCTCACCTCCAAGAAAGCCTGCCAAAAGGTGGGTAACCCCCTTTCCAGGGAGGGTCAAGATCACTGCCACGGGCTATTTAAATCTCCCCCCCCCCGAGAATGAACACGTGATCTTTCCGGTTCTCCTTTTTCCTCTTTGTGGTTTCCTGGTCTTTCTCCCTGGAAGGCCTGAAGGGCCAAAAGGGCGCACTGGAATCCATTAAATCTGGGCCTTTTTTTAAACATTCGATTTCATTAGGTCTGATTTGAATTATTGCATAGGCAGAGAGGCTCATCGGGCTGGGAAATGTTTATAAACATGTACCTAATGAACTCACCTGTGCCTTGGTTTCTGCATATGTCTAGAGAAGACCTGAATTCAGTCTGAGGCTTTCAAACAGCCAAGGGTTTGCTGAAGTCAGGCTCCACCCGAGAGCTCTGCTTTAGTACACTTGAGGTGGGGAACAGAAATCCCTGTCTCTGACAAGCTCCCCAGGGATGCTTTAGGTTAGTGTGGGGCCACTGTCTGGTAATCACTGATTGGGATGAAACAGAAGTTCACAACTGTACGGAGCATTCTACATCTTATAAGTAGAGATTTCAAAGTAACTTCCCAATGTGTCCTACTCTATTATAACTACTAATGACATCTTTATGTTTTTCCACTGCAAGAGTATTAGAATAAACATCTACTTCTATCATTAGAGAACAAAGAAACCCAGAGACAGGCAGATACATTTCTTCAGAAGAATAAACCCAGTGCCTAACCTACTGCCTATTGCCTACTGATTTTACTATTGTTTCATTTATTATTTTGTTATTCACAGTCATGAAAACAGAAACATCAAAATTAAACAACTTCTCCCCAGAGCTTACTGATGAAGAAAAAATTCAAACTTAGCTCAAGTCCTTTTCTCAGACCACGAAATTATCCTTTAGCTCAATCTCATGTTAGAAATGAGCCTGATATTGTATCTTATAGAGAAGTATTTGAGAATCATTTTAGCATCTGTGTCTGCTCTAGACATGAATAGATTCAAATCTGAATCATCACAACAATCTCAAGGTGCAATTTTTCTGGGTAATAGTGTGAACAGAATGATACCGACAGTCAGAGTAATTATGATCATAGCCCCACACAGCAGTTTGAGTGTGTATCTGATGTGTCAGCTTTGATATGAGTTTTGGGTGTATTTATCAGTTGTATAATGCTGCTTTTTTTTCCTTTCAAAGAGACAAGTTCAACAAGAGCTCTTTACCAGTCATGAGGCTGGGACAAGGTTATATGGTAGCAGGATATCTCAGGTGCTCTCCTGTCAGCTAGCTCTCACTGCAATTCTCAGCTAACAATTGTCAGCAAAGAGACAGAAGAAGAATCCAAGGGCAGACATGCATAAAAGGGTCATTCTCTCCCAATTTCTATGGGACTCAAGATATTCCCATCTTTTTTTTTTCTATTGACAGCCATAAATAAGAATTCCTATATGTGTAGAATGGTAGGAAAATGTAGTCTGTTCTTCCCTATTTTCTATTCAATGAACACAAAGTTTCAGTGTGAATTAGAACGTATTTTCCCCCTGTATCTAGAGCAGAGGAACAATTTTGAGATGCCCTGTATCATGGAAAGTGTTTATTACTCCTTTTTGGTATCCTGAGTTAATGCTGAGAGGATAGAGCTGGCACTGGTCAGATCCTGGGCAGCCCATGCCAGCAAAGCAAAGCTGGATAGTGAGTGTTGTTCTCTCCAGGGAAGGCAGAGAGAAAGAAAACCTTCCTGTAACAAGGTTTTTATGTTGTCCTTGATTGACAATTCAGTATTCTGCTCTGGCTGCTAAGCACCGGCTGACATCTTCATTCTAACAGTTGATTATCTTTATGCGTCACATTATCTTTAACAAAAAAAATGTTGTCTTATAGGCAATTAGCAGTTCCATCCTATTACTAGTGGTATGTTGAGTTAAGGAAAAGTAAGAAATGATTTCTCCTGTGGTGTAGGAGGGTCCTTCTGTATTTGGGTTGCTTTTATTGGTTAATAAAGAAACTGCCTTGGCCTTTTGATAGGGCAGGACTTAGATAGACAGGGAAAGAGAACAAGATACTGGGAAGGGGACAGAGTTAGAGAGAGCCGCCCGCCACGAAGCACCCAGATCAGACACGCTGAATCTTTCCCGGTAAGCCACAACTCGTGGTGACACGCAGATTATTAGAAATGGGAAATGGGTTAAACGAATATGTGAGAGTTAGCCGTTAAGAGGCTACAGCTAATGGGCCAGGCAGTATTTAAATGAATACAGTTTCCGTGTAATTATTTTGGGTACGCACCGGGAGCTGGGCGGGACAGAACGAGGGGCCCTGCACCTGGAATCAGGCGCCGGGAATGCAGCCTGAGCCCTTTGTGCAACACTCTTGATGATTTCAGGCACTAATGTAGAGTGTGGCAGAAAGCGTTATAAGCTTCTCAGTGTCCAATGGTTCTGAGCTCTGCTGTCATCACGATAACAGTTTTCCTCTGCTTTGTTATCAGAATATCTTTCTATCAAACCACCCTAACATATGTGACATGTGAGAAACATTGTTTTGCTTCATTAATTTTTTGGTAATTGCTAATAAAAAGTTTATTGAAACTAAAAATATATAGCTGAGGATTCTGTAAGTGAACTTTCTCAGATCCCTTACAGCTTTCTTCTAATGTTTGCATGAGGTTTTTAGGATGTTGTTCTACATGCTAGTTAATACCTGTATATAAAAAGGAAAATCTAGCTGTGTACATGAGTATAGTGCATGCATTATTTACAGTTTCTACAATGCTGTGAAAACAGCCTGTATTTTAAAATTTACCTTTTCCCTATGTAATGGCTGATTATCGAGGATCAAACTTAGAAGATACAGAATCAACTGAGAGGCAAGCCTCTGGAAACCCCTGTAAGGTTGTGATCTAGATTAGGCTAGCCTGAAACCCCTGTAAGGATGTGATCTAGATTAAGCTAGCCTCTGTCTGAGCCTTCAAGGCGGTATCTTCATTATATCAGTGAGAAGAATGACCTTCAGTCTTGGAGTACTTAACAAGGACAGGATTAGCTGAGTTTCTGCACTGGCCACTTTACTTCCTGAGAATGCCACGTGACCTCTCCTGCAAGCTCCTGCCACCAGAGCTCCCCAGAAGTGATAGATTATACCCTCAAAATATGAGTCAGTCAAAATAAACCTTTTCTCCCTTAAGTTCCTTTGTGATGGCAAACTTATCACTGCAAAAGGAACAGTAAGCCACCTATACCGATGTGAGTGTCCATTTATTTAATTTAAAAGGGTGTAGGTCTTTATTCTGAAACTGCTTGTAGTATGTGTGTTTCAAAGACCTTCTTGGAAGGCACAATATTTAAATAATAGGTGTACACGTGAAAGAGGCTTCTCCTGCAGGGTCTTCTTCTCAATAGCTTTTCATAGAGAGATTGCAGGATCCCAGAATTCGGACAAAGGGGACTGTGTTCGTCAGAATTTTTTCCTGGTGACAAAGTATATGAGGATAACTAATGAAAAGAGTAAAGTATTTTTTTTTTTTTGGCTTAGGTTCCGAGGTCTTAGCTGAAGTCATTTGGTCCTATTTTTGTGGCTCTGAGTGAAGAAGAGAATCATAGCACAGAAGCTTTGTGGAGTGACAAGGCCTACGAGGCGTACTTCCTGTAACCAGGAAGCAGAAATAAGAAAGGATCAGAGGAACAAGTAAACTCTTTTAGGACATGCCTGCAGTGACTTACTACTTCCAGTAACACCTACAAACTCTGAACTGTGAATGAATTAATAGATTTATTTCACAGCCCTGCGATCCATACTTTTCTCAATGATGAAAGTCACTATGTAGAGATATACCTTCAGTATATGCAGTTTGGAGAACACATTATCGTAGATAGATCAGGACTTGGAGAAAGGGAGATAAGGCCATAGCATGAAGAAATACCAAAGTTTTGTGCCTAAGTATTCCAGCTCACCTAATGAGGACCTCTTGGCAATGCCTGTTGTGATATCTGTTAATGCCTTTTTTCTACCCATTTCCTCACACTCTCAGCTAAAACTCTATTTTAAGATAAATATCCCCTTTTCAGCACATGTGCTCCAAATTTTATCTGAGTAATGTCTTGTATGAATTTTTAATTTGTTTTATTTGTATATTATGTACTTCGGTGTTAGTTATTTATGAGTTCTGATTCCTGATGAACTAGTCCATTGATCCAAGCATGATCCTGTTAGTATATTTAGTTAGCTAGCTAAATAGTTGCCATAATACTGTAAAAGGGACTCCCAAATTCAACACATTAACTACTATAAATTTGCTAGTATATTGGTGATTATTATTCATATTGAATTTACCAGAAATATAACAAATATAATTAGGAAATCCTCACCAACTGATAAACATGCTATAGTGGAAAACATTTTTTTTCGTTTTTACTGACCTAAGTCACTCCTTTTGGTTTTCATTATTTTGATAGTTTCTAGAGCAAAGACTTCATGCAATTGGCCACTAAGATGGGCATATGACAAGCCATTTGCCCTCCCACTGTTACAAAGTTAATCATGGAATCTTGCCCACAGGACAAGATGCTGCACAACTTAACTAAAAGGGAGAATATTCTTCCTCTTCGGAATTGTTACCAGGGAATGCAATCATTTTGAAGTCTTTCTCAACTTCTCCAACTTTCTGGATTTGTGCACAAAGTCTACTCAGATTAAAAACAGGATTTGCAAACACATCCTAAAGAAGCAGGAGATCAAGGTTAAGAGAGGACAGTCCTAAAGTCCTAGGTTCAAGGTGACGCTTTCTTTCTTGTTAAATTTGACATCAAATTCCTTTGATTTGTTTATAAATTTTGGGTAACTTTTATTATGGTAGAAATAAAATTATTTCTGCTAGAAAATCAAAATAATTCTTGTGAGTATTTAATCTTTAGTAGTGGAGGAGTAAAATTCCTCAGTGTTTTAAGCTCTGCCTATAATGAAGCTATTTGGATTTCTAGCTCATATATGTCATCTACTAGTCGGAAGAATTTGCTCATTCAGGTACGATAATTTTAAGCATAACATCAATTGTTTTTACAATAAACTTAGAATAGGCTCACAACATGTTTAATAATCAATATATCTAACTACTCATACCTCCCTTCTATATGTAATTATAAATATTTTCTGGTATGACTCATGTTTCCACACAATAGAACTGAATGCAATAACAGTTACTTTCACATATTCTTAGGAAATGTCTGCATTTGTATAACAGCTATTGATTGGAAGCTGACTTTCAAGAGGGTGCATTTCTATGATGCAATGCAAAAATTAATGAAAAACTTTCATTAGATTTCACATTTTGTTGGGATGATGGAGCAATCGATCAAAATCATTCAGTTTAACCTGTCATTTGTTATATTTCGACAAACGTTTTTAATATAATGCAGTAGAAAGAGTGGAGTTTTTGTAGGCTTTACTGAAGGACCTGGCCATGTATATCACTTTAATAGGGTGGATGGAGAAGACCTCAGCACAATGGTAGTAATAAAGCAAACCCCCTTTTTGAGGGTAAAGTCAAGAATATTGGTACAGAAATGTCCCAGGCAGAGGGAGATCACAGCTCTGAGGTGGGGGGCTCCTAGAGAAATTTCAGAAATAGATACAAGTAGATAAGAGTCTTTCTGAAAAATAGCAGGGGTTGCAATTTAAGTAGGGATTTCTGGTCTACTGCAGCAGCTATGATGTGAGTTTTGAGTGGAATGGCAATGTTGGAACAAAGATGGTCTGCATCTTAACACAGAGTTGAGTTACTCAAGCTGGTCAATGTAGACATCTTAAGCCAAGGAGAGGAGCAGCTGAAGAGTTTTCTTGAGAAACCTATGGCACAGCCTGATCCCTCAAACTACATTTCACATAGATAACTCACAGTACTGTCAGTATGTCCTTGTTATCTCTCTCTTTTTACATGTACTCCTTCAGGACCGTTTGGGTGTCTATCTCTTAAGTGTTCTATGTCTTTTTATATTTCACACATTTGGTGTCAAGACAAACATTCTTTCATTGCAAATAAATGAGATTTCTGCATTCCTATTGTCAGTCATGTCAATGGAATGGATCCACTTATGGAATTATTCATTGCAATTGGCTAGATTTTCGGACATCTGTCTGTCCTTTTGCTATTAGTAGATATTACAGCCAGGTGGTGGCAGCACATGCCTTTAATGTTAGCGAATCAGAAGGCAGAAGCAGGCAGATCTCTATGAGTTTGAGGGCAGTTTGTTCTGTAGAGATAGTTCCAGGACAGCCATAACTATGCAGGAAAACACTGTCTTGAACAAACAAACAAACAAACAAACAAAACATGCTATAGTGCTTAATCCCGATGTATACGCTCTTTACAGAAACCTCAAGTCAGGCTAGTCTGGGTCTACTTACTGCCACTTTGCCTTAGCTGCACTATGCAGTGTTTCATAGTGCAGTGGGTTTATATTCATAGGTGAAAACTTCTGGGAGCCGTTAACCAACCAAGTGGAAGACAAACATAGGATTATGCCTGTAGTTAAAGACAGATATCAGGGTGCATAATTACTTTGAAATAAAACAGTATATACATGGCAAGAGAAATAAAATGGGCCAACATCAAATCAGAAAGGCTCCAGAATCCAGAGTGGAAAAGAAGTCACCAAGGTGGGTGAAAAGAAGCAATTACTGAGGTGAGAAGAAAATCAGAGCAGAATGTTATGCTTGAATGCAAGAGCAAAGGTATGGAATGTAGAAGGAGTGACAAACTGTCAAATATCACTCCCGAGTCAAGTGACAGAAGGCCCTGTCATCAAGAGCAGCAAGTTTTTTTTTTGTTGTTGTTGTTGTTTTTGTTTTGCTTTGCTTTGTTGGTGATGGTGCTGTTTCAGAATGAAGAGGTATCAATTTATGGGATTAGGTTTAAGAGAGAATGGAAAGAAATTGGAAATACCAAGTACGAAGGTTAATCTTTCACCATTGAAATTCATATCTTATTCTTTTGGAAAGATTTACTTGCTATGAGACATTTACTAAATGTATAACTTACATGGCAATTAATTTAATAAATTCCTTCTTAACATCTAATAAAACATCTGGGCCATTTAGTACATTGAGATGATTGAGATGTATAGCACACAGTAAAATTATTAATAATGTTATCCTTTGGAATTCCAGTCTCTTTTTTGATTCACAACATCAAATAACCTTTTATTCTCTGAGCCAAAATGTCATCCAATACTTTGGACTGGGTCCTAAGGATATTTGTGTGTAATGAATATTTCTTAGTTGGTTTATTTTTCTTCAGTACTAGAGCTAACTTGGCTCATCCGTGCCTCTAGTAAATTGCTTTCCACCCAGGAATTGCAAGTCATTTAGCAGGATAGGTATATTTTTGTGTGTTAAATTCTGGCCAGAATCTACTAGTGCTGGACTTTCATTGTTTTACAGATCTCCTGACTGGTTTGTCAGAGAAAATTGGGCAAAATTCAATTTTTTACTTTGTTTCAAGGTACCAGTTTCCTTTGGCAATGATTCTGTTTCAATAAAATCCAAGAAGTCCCATACTGGGTGCTGGCTGAGGCTGAGTTGATCAGTTTGGGTGCCATACATTAGTCATCCTCAGTTCAGCATATCACCAGACAGACAAATGAAGATTGGCTATTTATTCTAGGATATTCTCATGCTCTAACAACTGACTTGATTGTTTCAACTTCAGTACAGGTAGATGTCAATGACAAACATGTAAAACATCCATTTTTCCCATAATTGTTTAAGCACTTATTTTTTCGTTTACTTTACTTAAAGTAATTACTTGGTAAACGTGTCACATAGATTATAATTTTAGCACAAATTATTTAAAATGTAAATATCCTATGACTCTAAACTACTTGGTAACTCCATTCTTTCTTTAACATACAATCTAAGTGAATATAATTATTATATTTCAGTAATTTATTATATCTGATTATAATAGTATAACTTTAAAAAGAATATAGAAACATAGAAAATTACTGAATAGTATAGAAAGACTGACAAGCAATTCATGATTAATTCTACAAGAGTCTGTATACTCTGTATTGTCACAATAAATATCACAAACCAGATGGCTTACATAGAAAATATTTTTGTTTTCACAATTCTGGAGGCAACAAGTCCTAGATCAGGGTGCTAGCAGAACTGGAAATTTGATCTCTTCTTCAATTCAACAAGACCTTTCTTCTGTGTTTGTATCCAGAATTTCTCAGCTTAAAATGACAACAGTGACAGGGAATGGGGTCTCATCCTAAATAAGTGATTGAGTGATTGATTGATTAATTAATTAATTAATTTGACTTTAATAGAGTTACTATTATGTTATTATATAAAAACAGGGTCTAGGACTTCAATATACCATGTTTTTGAGGAGAAAATGTGGTCCATACCGCCTCCATCCTATCAGACGACTTAGGATAATTCACGTCAGACAACAAGTACATGAAACAACTATGGCACATATGCGAGGAAGTTAGCTTTGCCCAAAAGGGACACTTCTGCCACTGGCAGGAAACACCATGTCAACTGAAATGAAAGGTAAGCTGTAGGAGCCCACAGAAGTGGGTCTGCTCCACCTGGACTGAAGGTCAGAGAGTTTAAGCCTACTCTTATTCTTTTAAGGTTAATGACTAGAGATCTGACTTAAGATGTGATTACAAACAAAATATCTTGACCTCAGGTGTGGTTACTTGGTGTTTGGGGTATTGAGATGGACCACAGGAAAGTATCTGTTCCACCTAGACCAAAAGTCACAGAAATCAAGCTTATTCCTGCTCCTTCAAGGATTTGACAGGTTTGACCTTCCTTCAAGGTTTGACCCAGGAGTTGCTGCCTACAGGATGCTTGACCTCATGTGTGGTTGCTGCATGTCTTGCCTAAACAACAGAATACTTAACTTGGGATATAGTTGTTTGATGTCTCAGGTTGAAGGAGGTAATTGCTCTGTTTGTTCTTTGTGTCATGTTAGAGCAGTCTTTTGCTTTCTTCCCTCCCACTGAGTTGGGGTATGTAAGCATATGGAAAACAAGCATGGGCGAATTCAGTATTCATAGAATTCTGCTCTGCATTTCTATTCCTTTCCTTTCATGTATCTGTTTCTCCTATTTAACATTTCTAACCCATATACCCCCTACTCTGGAATGTGAGAACACCATTGAGCCTGGATCCTGAGAGTAAGCGAAGACACCTTACGGCTTTGTATGTGTGGAATCTTACAAAAGAGGGCAGTCCCAGAAGCAGAAAGTAGAATGTCTCTTACCAGTGGGCTAGGTATAAGAATAACAGAGATGTTGATCAAACATTGTAATGATTTAAAATGGAAACAATGAAAAAATAAAGATCATGCCATTAGTTTGATTCAATTACTATACATTTTATAAATACCATACAATGCCTTTTTACACATACTACATGAAACTATAACTTGTCAATTTGTAATAAAACAAAATGGTTCATGCCTAGAGAATGTGTTTGCATAGTATACCAGAAAATGTTTTAAACTTAGACAAATGAAATACAAACATTTATTGATTTCTAAATTGGGGTACCAGAAACCTGCACATGAAAGCAGTATAGAAATGTCAGGATGAACTGTATTAATGGGTTTCTATATGTCATGGTATAATTCAACATCTAGTTTGCTAAGATACAAGAGGTTAGAGGGTAGTAGTCTACAGTACCAATAATGATTGTAACTTTATATTTCAAGATAACAATCAAGGGTTACTGTTGTTAACAGCGTATGTTAGAGATGGCTAGTTGAATAAAAATAAAATAGTACTAAGTAATTTTAGAAAGTATTTATCTTTTAATTTTTTGATTAGCAATAAGGTGGAGAAGACTATGAAAATATAGGGTAAACTGCATTTTAGTAATAGGTCTGCTAAGAATCTCCATGAGAGATGATTCGGAAAAAAAAGTCTGTTAAGCATAAGTATTGAGAAATGTACAGCAAATTGTATGTGAGATGGCAAGGAAGACATAAGGGAGAGGCATAAAGGCAACCAAACTAGCAAAGAAAAATGGAATCACAACATATTCTGTGGAAATCAGTCTTCAAGTGCCAAATTTCAGGCCTTAAACTTTTGGAGAGTCTCATGTCATTTGGGATCTCTGTGAATAGGTGCTGAGAGAGAACTGGGAGTTAAAGAGTTTCAGTAGGGGTAAAATGGCAGTGGAAGAGAAAAGAATGAAGAATATTAGCTAAGAAGACTTCAGTCATGAAAGCAAGAACTTGGTGCCTTAGGAACACACCTGAGAGGAAGAATGAGGTGGGGCATGGGGGAAATAAGAAATGGATCCCACAAGAAAATTTCTCAGCTGCACTTCTGCAGATGCTGTAGCACACAAAACCAAGAGAACTCTAAAGCCAAGACAGCTCTTAGGCAAGGTCCACAAAAGAGGTTAGACCTGCTCAGTGCGGCTTGCAGCCTAGACACCCAGAGGCTGTAAAGCAGCCCACTGAGCTCCTCCTCCTCTCAGGTCTGAAATACATCTGGCTGACCTTGTGTAGGACTCACATTTGACATCTGCTCCCCGAGCTTTAGACTTCTCTGTGACAGTGGATTTTGTTTGTTTGGTTTTTCATGAACAATCGCACATATTTCAGAAAATATTTCAAGAGATTTGCTAGTGGGTCAATGTTGCTTTTATTTAAAGTATTGTATAATTCAAAACTCTATGTGATTGGCCCTGAGCTGCTGCAAACACTGCAGATTGCTTAAAGTAAATGCATCCAGGAGACTGCCCTGTTCCTCTTATCCACTCCTCAATTGTCTCAGCAAACCTTCATGACATACTTATCCCACTAGCACTAGATGGAAGTCTCTAATAAAACAACACAAGGCAATTCTTTTGTTTTTGCCGTATTTATGAATTCATGTGCATATACAATTGGGAATTCTAATAGTTCTTCCTGGTGCCTAATCAAAAAGAATTAATTGTGACATATAATTAGGAGATGTGTAGGAGCATAAACACCTGCACAACTTAGGAAGGCAACACTGTGAGGACTTCGCACATTGCATCTGCCAGTGCCGCTATCAGCAGAACCCTCGCAATTCAGATGGTGCTACCTTCATTTTCAACTCCAGCGCCACATTTTTGTTTTGGATTTTTGCTATTAATTCAAATTTTGTTTTTTTAAACTTCAATTTTTCAGCAGGGTGTATAATGACAAATCTACTATAAAAGGTGCACGTGTCAAATGCCATATGGGTGTCCCCACCTCATTACTGGGTCACTTGTACTGTCCTAACAATGGAAACCGGGGATTCTCAGCACAGCAATGTAAGAATTATTTATTGCAGGTTCAATATGTGACACATTCTCTTCTTGCATTACTTTTGTGATATGAATGGCAGAATTATTTTCTCCCTTTGTGTATGGTAACATTGAAAATTACAAAGAGATCGAATCACAAAGCTGGCATATGTCAGTTATGAGATTCAAATCTACAGCTGATTCCAAGTTTCAAATTTCAAGCTTTAATTATTTCTCAAAATGAGAAATTATTTGGTCTGCTGAATGGTTTTTCACAAAAACAAATAATAAGAAAGAAAAGAGCAATACTTTATATTTATACATAAGTTATGAGGGATGCATGTAAATAGCTTTTGTGAATTTCATTGTTACCTCATGAGCTTACATATTTCTTGCACTGGACGAATACTGTACCTATATCTTGTTTATATTTCAACAACTTTTTCATTGATGATGTGACGTTAAAACAGGTTTCTCATTAGTATTCAGGTGACAGCAAGTAGCAACTATCAAGCAATGCTCATGCAGGAGGTAAGACTATCTTGTAAACTGAGACTATAAAAAATAGCAGTAGATGTTTGCACACAGATATTTCCTTCCTCCCTTCTCTTTTTCTCCTTCCTCCCTCCCTTCTATTGTTTCCCCCCTCGCTCTTCCTTCTATTTTATTTTATTTTTCTGAAAAGGGAAGTTTTCACCAGAAGTAGCCTCTGCTTGCATGGTAGTATGCTGAGGATCATGAGTATCTGGGTATGGTGATACCAGGACAGACCTTGAAGGAGATTTGAGGTGCATACCAGATTCTCACATAGAGCCTCCCATTTAATTGGTGGATGTCAATTACTTCTAGAGGACAACAACCTTGCCCTTTCTTTCTTTCCATATCACTTACCATTGCTATCTAGTCATGCTTGGGATCCAAGTATGGAGAGAGCTCTGCTAAATACATTGACAAGTGATACCTATCCCAGCCTGTGCCAGAATACAGTATTGATGGTGATTTTATGAGAGGCATGTGACTTCCTACATTAGATAACAAAGGTCCTTAACCAAAAAACTTTGATTGCCTTGAAACCAAGTGTACTCATCTCTCAACCAATGAGCCATACAGTCCAACCACATGGGACTCTCCTAGATAATCATCTTTGGACAGGACAAAGTAGATAGTAAGGAAAAATAAGGTACCACCTCAGATGGGCTTTCTTGGTCCATTTTACAAACAGTATCTGTCTGTGTGGGATACAATGTGAAGTTCCTCACTGTTTCATTCAGAATGGAAGAATTGAGAACTAACTGACTCACATTTGTTATAACCTCAGCACTCTGGCACTGAGTTCACCAGCGGCTTTCACAGGTATGTGTCTACATGAATAAATGGGGGAAAAGGAATTGCTTTGTGTGTGCCTCCTGCTTGGCTGGGATCACTCACATGAAACACTGAATCAAGACCTGTCAGGGGGCATTCCTGCAGATCCATGTGACATTTCTCACCATTGAATGGGATTTTTAAATTTGGATTTTTGTCTTTTGAATTTCCATTTAATTTGAATTAGATAACCACTATAATTATGTACAGACATGGGGTTTCCTGTGTAGTAATGTCCATGCAGGGAGTGAAGTGATTTCCTTTAAACCTTCTGCTTTATATTCCTGCTTGTCCTTCCCAGCCCGTGCTTATGTTTTGGGTGGTTCTGCTTGATCCTTTAGGCTCGTGCTTCTGAATCTTTCTTACCCTCATTCCTTCCTGTTTCCTAACATTCTGATCTCTGCTTCCAGAACCTTCAGTTCCCAGACCCTGTCAGACTTTCTACTTTAAGTTTCAACATTCAGCTGAGTGACCATAAGACCTTCTGTGATACAATCACCTTCCTGTCAATTCTCTTTCAATAACCTCCTATGTGCTCTTTAGGCTGGGGATTTCATTGAGAGGAATGATGTTTGCTGATGTGAACTGTTTCTCTGGGAAGAGCACCGATAGGTAGAGGGTAGAGAACCCTGAACACTGCCAATGCAAACGATGCCTCCTCAGCAGCTGTTCTGGGTGCACAATAGGCCAGCATCTGCATGGAATGCAGAAGCAAACCTTCCTCATTTGGCAAAATACAAGAAAAGTGAATGCTAATAGGCAAGCCAGACTTACTCAGGGAAAGACAATGCAGCACAAAGTATATAGGAGCACTGGCACATGGCTGACAATTCAGAGCCTGTAGCACAGGAAGAATCGCCAAGACCTGACCTAAGACCTCAGGTTGGCTTGGAATTATTCTCAAAGACCTGCATTCCTTACCAGAAATTTCATGTGCAATCCCTAAAATCTTGTATCTCTCATGCTTCAAACAGAGATGGCGAAAGGGTTTCTGTTTAAAGGTGCTCCTTAGAATACAAGCAAATATTTTTCCTTATGGCTCCAAGAAAATCTCATGCTACCTAACAGTCAACAAGGTGACTGTGATAGTAATAAGGTTGTAAGCTATACTGGACCTGGGACCAACTAAGAGGCACACCTCTGGGTGGTTCTCGCTCACACTGGGTAGCACTTTCCAGCAGCATCACAATAGTAAAGTGGCCTGTGGGGAAAGTGAGATGCTCTGCCTGCACACCTGCACTTTCTGCTGTTCAATGCATTTACTGCACTGTCCCTTGTACTACTGCTGCCATCAGAACCCAGCTTTCCAGGTCCCAATGTGAACTATGGATTTGTGGCTCTCCACAACCTTCGTTTCCAGATTGGGTTTGCTCAGGTGTCCACCATTGTGGGTTGAAGAATTTCCAGGTTTTCAGTCTCTACAACATGTAGATTGCTACTTGGTGACTACTTAGCTCACATTAAGTAATCCAATCTATGAAGTCCCCTTTGTAATATATGTTTATTTGTTCTATTCCTCTAGAGAACCCTGACTATTTCAGTGACCTTAAAGTATATTCTGTTATTTTTAGGAGTTTTGGAATGTGCAAATATTGGCATAAGGTGCACCACTGGTTGCTTAAATAACTGACTGTGCTTCACTGTTTTTGTAATTTGAGAGTGTTGATTTCCAAATTTCAAAGAATGAGAGGAGGATAATTACTAAAAATCTCCTGTGTCTGTTCTTACTTGTGACACAGACACACTTCAGCTACCATATCTCTGCAATAACAATGCTTTCTTTCCTACAAAAGACAAGACTTGTTTGTGGCTCCTCTACTGTTGTACAAAAAATAATATCAACCTGTAGAGGCTTCTTTCTGTGCTGACTGGGAGTTTTGGAAGCAAATGGTGGCTGAGGTGACCATCAGCAGAAGCCTCAGCTGCAGCATACATATGGGGAAACTCACTCACATGACTTGGATTAGCCTGGCCCTTGGTGGAGCACTTCTCTAAGGAACCCTGAATGAGCCCTTTGGGCTCTTTATATGTTCTTGAGCTTTAGACAGCATCCTGGCTAGCTTTATGTCAACTTGACTTAAGCTAGAGTCATTTGAGAGGAAGGAAACTTACTTGAGGAAATGCCTCCATAATGTCAGACTGTAGGCAAGGTGAAGGGCTTTTTCTTAGTGATTGATGTAAGAGGACCCAGACCGTTGTGGGTTCTGATATGCCTGGCTGGCAGTCCTGGGTGCTACAAGAAAACAGACTAAAAAAACCAAACAAACATGAAAAGCAAGCCAGTGAGCAACACTCCCCCATACCTTCTGCCTCTAGGTTCCTGTCCTGTATGAGTTCCTGTGCTGACTGCTTTCAATGATGAACTGTGATATAGAAGTGTAAGTCCCATAAATGTTTTCCTTCCCAATTTGCTTTTAGTTGTGGTGTTGATAACAGCAACAGTAATGTAACTAACACAAACAGCATGACCACGGCCTTTAAAGAGGTACTATTCCAAGAGCAAAGAGTCTAAAAAGCTGCAATAGAACTGAAGATCATGATCTGACTTCTAAGTCTCCAAGTTAGATTTCCACTATGATCCACTAACAAGTCACTAGCTTCCACTAGCAAGTCAGGTAAGTCACTGCTTGCCTAGAGTATAACTCTTGATGGGAGAAGCAGCAGGTGTTCAGAGAACAAGATGACTTACTGGTGAGCTCACTCTTAAGATGCTTAATTCCACTGCATGCAAAGTCCTCTCATCCTCAAGAATCATGTGTTGTCATCTGTGATTGGCATTGGTCCATCGTTGATGTGTTCCTCTAAATCGGGTTCAGGTTCAGTGAAGGATTTGCAGGTGTGTTTCTCTCAGACCACCAAGCAGAAAGATGATATCTGTTCTACCACACTTTGACAAATGCTGGTGCCAAAATAAGTACAATAAATGGTTCAGTAGATGGACCTACATTGCCTTTTCCTTGACTCTGGTCCTGACTCTCTCCCTGGGAGTTATACTATGATTCTGACTCTACCTTCTGTGTATGTTTCTGTTCATTTTAATAGTTTTACTTTTGCATTTTTCTCAGCTTGCTTCCTGCCCTGGAAATTTTTTTTCAAATTTTAAATTATTTAAAGTTTTGAAGTGTTCTCTCTTTTTTAAAACTCTAAGCTATTATTATGTTAAACTCCTTTGTCAGTTTCATGAGTTTCATGCAAATCAGAGGCAGCTCACTATATTAGAAAAGTCATATACAAGCCCCTCTTAGTCCAGTTTCATTGGAACACACCTTTCCGGTCATTACCTTTTGTCTAATAGGTTACTGAAAAGACTTATTATCTGTAAGATGCTTAAAAGTCTGTGGGTTATTTGGTTGAGGTGTGTGATAAGCAAGTGTCCTTACATATGACTTCTCAGTAAAGTTATTAGAATTTAGCACTCTTAATCTTTATCCTAAGGCAGTTTATTTCTCTTAAAAGAATTTGTGTCTGCAAAAGCTGTCTGGCTCTCTGCAGTTCCCTGCTTTTCATTTGCTACTTAAAAAAAGATACTTTCTTCATTCAAACCAGAAATGAGTCTATCTTGTGGTCTTGGCCAAACACAGTAGTTAGGGATTTTTTTTTTTTCCATATTATCATGGAAAGACAGTGTTGCCAAACTTTCTTCATTACACAACAGATGGTGTCTCTTCCTTAGCTCTTAGCAATGTTCTTTCATTAATAATCCTCTCACGGCCCTCCTCTTTTCTGTCTACCTTCCTACTCCAAGCAAATGCTGCTTCAGCCTTTTTTAGCAGCACTTCCTTTGAAGATACAATTTTACTTTTAGTAATTTATTGCTGGAAAGCTTAGTGACTCTTTTCTCACAACTTGGTGTTTGATGAATTTGGAATAAACTTGGGTGGGAAGTTTATTATCAATCTGCATGAGATTTTGTGGAGCAATAGTTCTAGCAAGCCAAGAGGACCTCCTCACTCACATATCTGGGTAACCCAAAGTTTCGTGGCCTTTGTTCTTTCCAACCTCAAAGGCATTTCCTAGCATGGTATGTGCTCAGTAGTACCATTTCCTACATGGCACGCAGCTTCCAAGAGAAAGCAAACAGAAGCTTCCATGCCAGATGGAGAAAATCTTTGGCCATGTCTCAGTGTTATCATCTGCATACCATTAAGGTGGTCACACGGTTTACTATCACCAGTGGAGTGTAGAATTCAACTCCCTGCTTGTGATGACTATATTCTGTGTTGTCACTTTAGAGCAGAAGGTGTAGGAGGCTAATTGGTAGCACATATGAGTGGCACAGCCTAAAAACGTGTCTTCAATGGTCCTGTCAAGACTTTCACCATAGAGCACCCAATAATACCTTCCATCCATTCAACATTATGTCTCCAACTGATGGCCTCTCATTCTCGAGAACACAAAATCAACTTTTAATCTCAAATGGAAACTTTTAATACTTACAGTCTTGTGTTTATGAAAAGGTTTAGATTCGAACAGCACAGCCCTTTAGAAGGACTGTCGTCTGCGATTTCTTTCACATCTGATACAACATTAGGAATGTATGAAAATCTCCAAGTCAAATGGGACAAATTAAGTCTTTCCTTGCTCTAATATGGTCTATGATGTTCTTTTAGATTAAGGAGATGTTTTAAAGTACCTATAAAAAGTGCACGTACTTTTTAATGCAACATAGCCATATGCATATACTTCTAAAGAAACATTATGTGCTTTTTTATTTTTTAGTGGGAGTGAAGTTTTGCCTGCCTGCCTGTGTACCACATGTGTATCTAGTGTCTGCAGAGGCTAGAAGAGGACATCAGACTCACTAAAATTGGAGTTACAGATGATTGGGAGCTTCTGTATAGGGGCTGGGACTCAAACCTGGGTCCTTTGTAAGAGAAGTCAGTGCTCTGATCTGCTAAGCCATGTCTCAGACCTAGAGAAAAGTTAAGAATCATCAGGTTGCCAAGAAAGGAGAAAAATGATATATTCAGCTGGGATCTACAGAGGTTACTATAGTTTTTTCCATCTTCTTTTTTCCCCCTAACTCAAGAGTTTAAGTATGAATTCCTTAAACAGTGTTATAAATCTGTCAAAAACAAAACACAACTTGGGGCTTACAGCATATGTTATGAATGAAAGATACACAAATAAATTAACATTTCTCTGTGTTTAATGTGTGCTGTTTTATCATATTCGATAGAAATCAAAACATGAAAGAACTTTTCCAATATTTTTCTCTTAAATCAATTAATTAGGATCCATCTCTACTAGCCCAACACCGAACAGCATGTGTTGTTTTCCTTACTTTATACTGGTTACTTCTAGAACCTGCCATAGCTGGTGACCAGTTTCTTTTGAAAACTTCATTTCGATGATATCTAAAGCAAATCAGGAAGTCTTGATATTCCAACTTTGTTCTTTGATTTTAAAGTTTCTCTGGATAATCTTGATTATTTACACTTCAAAGTGGCTTTTAACGTCAGTTTGTCAGTTTCTGCCTGACCATAACATGAGAGATTTATCATGGTGCTTCACTGATTTCCTCTAGCTTTGTGCTACTTCTGCAGTGTATTTAAACATTTTTATTAAAATTTATTATAGAGAATATACAAGTAAAACAACATCACAGTGAAATTAACCAGTCCCAAAGTCTATACAGCTCAGTGAACTTCTAGATAGAATAACGATTCTGAAGCTGTGGAGCTTTACATTGGATTTTGCACTTTCAATAGTAAGCATATTTTCATGTACTACCCATAACCAAAGATAAATAAATCCATGACAGAGTTAAAATTAGGCAAACAATTATCTCATTATCTTCT
This sequence comes from Ondatra zibethicus, assembly GCA_004026605.1. Lineage (NCBI taxonomy): Eukaryota > Metazoa > Chordata > Mammalia > Rodentia > Cricetidae > Ondatra > Ondatra zibethicus. Next base: position 32,256 of record PVIU01005743.1, on the reverse strand, counting down.
TTCAAGTGTCTATTACCTGAACTCAGTCATTCTCACCACCTAATATCTGCCCCTTGTTGCTCTTCTTACTACATATTATGCTATACCCACAAGGACATTTATTTGCTCACATATATGTGTATGTTATAGGCTATATCCTATGTTTGATAGGCTATATCAGCATATAAGGAAAAATAGACAGCTTTTTTTTATTTCTGAGATTTTATTGTCTCATTTAATAAATCACATTCTAAGTCCATCTAATTTCCTTGAAACTGTGATTTTTCTTTAGAACTGAATAGTAATCATATATTAATATAGTACTTATATATTAAGAGATATTAGTAATCAAGATAGAATTGTCTCTCAAATTTTCATTATATATTCCCCTGTTGATGGACAACTAGGTTGTTTCCATTTCCTTGCTGTAGTGAATAAAGCAGCAAAGACATAGGGGTGTAAATATCTTTGGAAGAGTGTATGGAGTTCCCCAAGAGTAAAATACCTGGGTCACACAGTAGTTCTATTTTTTTTAATTTTTGAGGCATCACCAAACTGATTACAATAATGACTGTATTAATTTTCACTCCCATCCTCAGTGACTAAGAGTTTATTTCTGTGGTAATTTGAATACGAATGGCCCTAATAGGCTCATTCATATATCTGAATGCTTGGTCATCAAGGAGTAGAACTGTTTGTAATAATTAGAAGGTATGGCAGAAGTATGTCACTTGGGGAGGGGTAGGCCTTGAGGCTTCAAAATCCCACACTAGACCCAGTCTCTCTTTGCCTGTTCATCAAGATGTAAAGCTCTCAGCTACCACTCCACCACCTGCTCCATGCTGCTGCGCACTCTGCCATAATGATAATAGACTAAACCTCTGAAACTTTAAGCAAACTTCCAATTAAATGCTTTCTTTAATAAGAGTTGTCTCTTCACAGCAGTGCAACAGTGACTGAGTCACTCTCTCACCACATCGCCTCCAATATTTGTTGTCAGGGCTCCTGAAGACAACCATTCTGACTGGGATGAGATGACACATCAAAGCCATTTGAATTTTCATTTCCCTTATGGTTAGAGATATTGAACACTTTGTAAAATGATTATTGACCATTTGCATTTGCCTTTTGAAAACTGTCTATCATTTCACTAGTTATTTTGTTGATTGGCAGTTTTCTTTACTATGTATTTAATTTCTGCAATTCTTTTTAAATTCTGAATGTCAGCTTCTTGTCTAAAATATATCTTTACAGATATATAAATGTGTGTGTGTGTGTGTGTGTGTGTGTGTGTGTGTGTATACCCCATTCTGTGGGGTATCTGTGTGCCTTAATGATAGCTTCATGCACTGTGCAGAAACTGTATTTTCCCATCTTTTGATATTTAAGGCTGCTTCCTGTGCTATTGGTGCTCTAATTAGGCAGTTCTTGCCTATCTCAATTTTTAGATGTACTACAATATTATTTTTGACTAAGTTTCCATTTAAATATATTTAAGTATCATCAAATGTTTTTCATTGCATATGAAGAATCACATTTCCTTTGGTTTCATTTGCCTTCTAGGTCTATTAGGGATGAAGTCTGTAGTTTTTGTAAGGCAGACAATGCTTTCATTTTGCCATCATGTTGGAATGGACACTGAGTTATAAGCTGGCAGCCATTTTTCTTATGTTACTTTAGGGCTGTATTCTTATAATACATTATATTATTTTAGGTATTCATTTTTCACACCTTCATCATTTTTTAAATCATCTTTGAAGTATGATTAATAAAAGCTCAGAGACTGATAGTGAGATTCAACCTGAAGACCTAAAAAGCAAAGCAGTCAGTCACTGGCTCTTACCTCGACCTTAGTCTGAAATAGTCATCCTGCCTCCAGGAATCTCAGAATGATACTGGGACTGAGAGCTGTCTCCTCCCATTTTATAATCCTCTGTAGGGCTGGGATTAAAAACATGCACCACTGTGATTAAAGGCATACACCGCCCAGTTTCTATGGCCCCTAGTGTGGCTACTGGGATTAAAGGTGTGTGTTAACACTGCCTGGTCTGTAAGGCTGACCAGCAGGGCTGTTTTACTCTCTGATCTTCAGGCAGGTTTTATTTATTAAAATACAATTGAAATGCCCCGACAATCTTTGTTACTCCATGACATGTATTTTCTTCTCCACTGGATTCTTTCAGTTTTATTGTATCATTTATTTTAAGTGATTTGATTATGGTCATTATGAAACCATTTGATGTGAGAGATTGCATTTTTGAGCAACTTATTATATCTATTAAATTTGGAGAAAAATGTGACTATTATTTCTTCAAGTATTTTTGTCACCATCTTCACCCTTCTCCCATGTAGCAGTAGGCTTAATGATGCCCACACTTTAAGCTTTATTGCATTCCTTTAGAAAAAATAAATCTGATTTGACTCCTCTCTGCTCCTTTTTGTATGAGTCTGATTTATGTATGTTCAGTTCATTGATATTTTTCTGTGATGCCTAATTTTCCATTAATCCCATCCAATGCATTTTTCATTTCACAGATTTTCACAATTAGAATTTTGGTTGACTTTAAAAACTGTCTTTTTGTCTGTTTAATCTTTAACATATGGACTACAGTGGTATTAACTTTTTAAAGTGCTTGTCTGCCATCCTTACATCTGTTTCAATTAGGTGTTTTGTTTATTAAACTGATTAATTTTTCTCATTACACACTCAATATTCCTTCTGGCATTCCTAATAGTTTCTGATAAATATTAATAATAGTGAACTTTATGGATATTTTGTACTTCTATAAGCTTATTTAAGAAACACATTCAAGATACATAAGAATGGTTTAGTTCTTTCAGGTCTTGATTTTAAGTTTTATGAAGAAACAGAGCTGCATTTAGTTATAGATATTTATTTAAACTTCTTGAAACAACAGCAACAACAAAAAGCTTTCGAAGCCCCTCATATATCTCCATGAAGAATTTGTTCTGGAGTGTCTAGTCAGGAACAAGCACTAGGAACTGGATTTTTCTAGTTGTTTAAATTTTCTAATTCCTAATTAGGAATTTTCCTTGACCACGGAATTTCCTCACATGAATGTGATCATCAGCACTAGATAATCAAGACATGACATAGTTAAGTATCCTGTGTTCTTTCCTTGAGCATCATTTTCTTTGCTAACTCTGTTCTAAAATACCAGCCCCTTGGTCCTTCCTGTCTGTTAGCTGTGTCTCCTCAACTCTGAAAGCCGGATAGATTCTAAGTGACCATTCTGGAGTCACCGTCTAGAAATACTCAAGCAGAGAGTCAAGTCAGTTTCAGGCCTGTTTCTGTTTTGCCCTTCTCAAAGGTGTGTGTGTGTGTTCTTCCTGGTATTACTTCGTGTCAACTATTATTTCTTCCTCCCCATCCCTCCTGTTGTTTTTTTTTTTACAGTGTTGTATGCTTTGGTAGGAAGATAAATATGTTTTGCATTCTTGCCACTCTGACTATATAAGTAGAAGTCTTAGAATTATCTTATAGAAATATGAAAACAACACCTGCTTATTGCTGGACTAAGCAAAATGCCATTGCAGATTTAAAAACAAACAAGCATAACAAACAAACACAAAGCCATCAATTATCCAGTATTTAAAAAAGAATTTTAAATTGTTTGAAACATTTAACCAAGAAACAATGAATGTACCAGGCAGGAATTCCATTCATAACCCATTTCTCTTCCAGTGTGAATCCTTTTGAGCAGAGTAAAAGACAAGGTGCCTGTTTTTCCCTGGGTCTGCTACACTCAGCCCGCAGGGGCTTCTCATTTTTGGCTTTGCATCTCTCTTTACTCTAAACTATGAAGTTTGACACAGATCTATTTTTAATTGAAATTAACAACTTGATATGTCTGCCTTACAAATAAAAATTAACATAGATTTTTCAGTCTTGTTTCAAATTTCCTCTCCCATAGCACAGATACTGAATTAAAAAAAGCATAGTGCTTCAAACAAAGGTCAAAAAGTGGGAAGTTCTCAAAAAAGTGCTGTGTAATCAAAATGTGCATATTTATATATTTTCAATAGATAGTGCATCTTCATTATTATTTTTTCTCATAGTCATCACATATTGTCAATCTATAAGAGTAATATGTTTAATTAATTACTTTCATAATCACACACATACACAAAACACCTGTCTGCTTCTAGTATCCTGATTAGTAAGCTCTCCTTTAGGTTTATGCATCTGTAAGGCATTTGGGTTAATGACGTCTACCTCATGTGTATTTTTACAGTACCAAATATGGGTATCGCAGGAAAGAACTGTAAACTGTGACAAGAAGGAAGGGAGTCTAAAGAACGCAGAGAAAGCAAAGACAGGCCTCTGAGCTAACGGGAGGGGAGGAGGGACCTGCAGAGAGTTTAACTTGCACCCTGTCTACAGGTGAAAATAAGTGGCCTTAGCTTCGACTCTGTCCCCAGAACTAAAGAGAGTTTTAGCAGGGAGGTTTTGCAGAGGGAAAGACTCCAGAAGGTTAATAAGCTGGTTATCTTAGGAGTTCTCTCCCAGCATTTTACTATGTAATAAAACATGCCATTTTTTTTCAACAGGAGAATCTTCAAACCAGAAATAGTAAAATAGGGGTCATAGTAAGCCTAAACGTAAATGAGAGGAAGTAAAATTATTATGTAGGATAATGGCGTCCCATTTAAATATTTTATATTTATTGCTTTAGACAGAAACAAATGAAATCCAAGTTCCATGTGAGAATTCTTTCATTGATTCAATAAACATGATTGAGCACCATTTACGTACCAGAACTGTTTGAAAAGCATATCCATAAAATAAGGAGTAAAATCGGTCAAGTTTGTGTTCTGAAAGTGTTTTTTGTTTGTATTGATGGCAAAAGCATTATCATTACCCACTGTAATATTTTAAGAAACGAAAATGCTTAGAAAATTAGAGAAGTTATTTTCCTGTTGAATATTCAAAACGACATGGATGACATCAGGATTCAGACCTTGGGTAATGAGAGAATAGATTTGAGTCCTTAAAGTAAGTCTTGCCACACGTTTGTTTCTACTGACTCCACTACCTATGTGGCTTCATTTTGGCATGGAATTATTAGACAATTAGTATATCTTTTTGGGCTAGAATACCTTGACTTCAGCAAGGCATTTCTTGAGATCTCCCTATCTCTTGTAGGACAGATATAGGAAGGTATAACATAGCTGAACTTACCTTAAGAATGCAGAATTAATGAACAGATGAGGTGGAAAAGACTTAACTTTTTAATTGATATATGTGTATTTTCTAATCTAATGGATTATTGGTCTTTAAAAATAACAAAAACTATGTACATAAAGACAATTAATAAAAAAGGAGGCTATAAGAAAGTGAGCAAAAAGAAGTACGTCAGAAGGTCTTAAGAGAAAGAAGGTAAGAGAGATGATGTAATTATAATCTCAAAAATAAAATAAATGCATTAATAAAAATATATGAATAAGAAAATACTTAAGAGTGAAACATGAGTACAGATATGAATAAGAATTTTAAAAACTACCCTGTAGAGTTTATATGAGTAGTAAGATTCAGTAGAATTTATATGGGCAGTGCAGAGAAAAGCCCTTCTCTGAGGAAACATAAACAAATCCCTAATGGCAAATTAAAGTAGAATTCTATCAGAATTCAAGCTAGAAAACCCATGAGTTTACTAGCATTACATATCACAGAATGTGAGTGAGGGCTTGTTTATAAAAACACGGGTAAAAAAACAGCTGCACTGGAAAATCTTTACCCAGAATGCACAATGTTTCCTCCATAAACTTATATACAAAGTTCTCCCCCAGTCCTTACTGAAAGTTGCCTTCTATAGCTTACACATTTTAACACCTCCCTAGACTCAAAAGCCAAATGCATTAGGGAAGAATTTCATACAAATAACGTGGGTGGAGGACATAGATAGAATCTCAGATGAGCATGCAAGGGCTTTCCAGGATTGTAAGGAACAGAGGCAATCAAGTCTCACTGGAATTGACAAGCAGGCCCAGCTGATATAATGAAAATACAGGCTATTTTGTTCAGAGGCGCATATAATGCTACATACAGTAAAGAGTTCTTGTGTGTATTACATGATAAGAGCGCTATAAACATGTTAAAGATGTTAAAGTCTCGCTATTTGGTTCACGGCATCAAATTAATTTTCTTTTTTTATATTCTTTTATTTTTCATTCAAAAAATTAACATTTCCTTCCCTTCTCCCAGTCCCCTCCCTCTCCCCCACTAACCCTCCTCCATCCCCCTGCTTCCTTAAGAGGGGGCAGGGTACCCTGCCCTGTGGGAAGCCCAAGGCCCTCCCCCCTCCATCCCTGCCTAGGAAGGTGTGCATCCATATAGACTAGGTTCCCAAAAAGCTAATACATGCAGAGGAGATAGGTCCCAGTGCCATTATCATTGGCTTCTCAGTCAGTCCCCATTGACAGCCACATTCAGAGATTCTGGTTTGATCACATGCTCATTCAGTCCTGGTCCAGCTGGGTTTGGTGAGCTCCCATTAGATCAGGCACACTGTCACGGTTGGTGGACCAGCCTCTTCTGGTCTCGATTTCCTTGCTCATCTTCTCCCACCTTCTGCTCTTCGACTGGACCTTGGGAGCTCAGTCCATTGCTCTGACGTGAATGTGGGTCTCTGTCTCTATCTCCATCCATCGGATGAAAATTCTATGGTGATGATCAAGATATTCATCAATGTGACTATGGGACAAGGCTAGATCAGGAACCTTCTCCTCTGCTGCCCAAGTTCCTACCTGGAGACATTCCCGTGGACACCTGAAATCCCCTCTAGAGCCAAGACTCTTGCCAATCCTAAAATGACTCCCTTAATGTAGATATCTTATTCCCTTCTCCAATATCCACCCTTCCTCCATCTCCACACTCTCACTCCCCCAAGCTCTCCCCAGTCCATCCCTTCTCCCTTCTCCCTCTCACCCCTCCAACCCTATCTACACCCCGATCCCCATTCCAGTACCTCCACCTTTTGCCCAGCGGTCTTGTTTGCTTCCAATTTCCAGGAGGATCTATATATGTTTTTCTTTCGGTTCACCTTGCTATTTTGCTTCTCTAGGCTTGTGATCGTTAAGCTTAATGTTCTTTGTTTATGGCTAGGATCCACTAATGAGTGAGTACATACCATAATCATCTTTTTGGGTTTGGGATATCTCACTAAGGATAGTGTTTTCTATTTCCATCCATTTGCATACAAATTTAAGGACGTCATTGTTTTTTAACGCTGAGTAGTATTCTAATGTGTATATATTCCACACTTTCTTGATTGAGGGGCACCTAGGTTGTTTCCAGGTTCTGGCTATTATAAATGATGCTGCTATGAACATAGTTGCACAAATGCTTTTGTAGTATGATTGGGCATCTCTTGGGTATATTCCCAAGAGTGGTATTGCTGTATCCTGAGGTAGGTTGATTCCCAATTTCCTGAGAAACCGCCACACTGATTTCCAAAGTGGTTGCACAAGTTTGCATTCCCACCAGCAATGGATGAGTGTTCTAGTTACTCCACATCCTTTCCAGCATAGGCTATCATTGGTGTTTTTGACTTTAGCCATTCTGATAGGTGTAAGATGGTATCTCAAAGTTGTTTTGATTTGCATTTTCCTGATCACTAAGGAAGTTGAACATGACCTTAATTATCTTTTGGCCATTTGAACTTCTTCTGTTGAGAATTCTCGGTTCAGATCTTTACCCCATTTTTTAATTGGGTAATTTAGCATTTTACTGTCTAGTTTCTTGAGTTCTTTGTATATTTTGGAGATCAGACCTTTGTCTGATGTGGGGTTAGTGAAGATCTTCTGCCATTCAGTAGGATGCCTTTTTGTCTTAATGACAGTGTCCTTTTCTTTACAGAAGCTTCTCAGTTTCAGGAGGTCCCATTTATTCATTGTTCTCTTATTGTCTGTGCCACTGGGGTTTTACATAGGAAGTGGTCTCCTGTGCCCATGTATTGCAGGCTACTTCCAACTTTCTCTTCTATCAGGTTCAGTGTGGTCGGATTTATGTTGAGGTCTTTAATCCATTTGGACTTGAGTTTTGTGTATGGTGACAGATAAGAGTCTAATTTCATTCTCCTATAGGTTGACATCCAGTTATGCCAGCACCATTTGTTGAAGATGCTTTTTCATTCTTCCATTGTATAATTTTAGCCTCTTTGTCAAATATGAGGTATTCATAGGTTTGTGGATTAATGTCCGGGTCTTCGATTCAATTCCATTGGTCAACGTCTTTGTTTCTATGTCAATACCAAGCTGTTTTCATTACTGTAGCTTTGTAATAGAGTTTAAAGTCAGGGATGGTAAGGCCTCCGGCAATTCCTTTACTGTATAGGATTGTTTTGGCTATCCTGGGCTTTTTGTTTTTCCATATAAAGTTGGTTATTATTCTCTCAAGGTCTATGAAGAATTTTGTTGGGATTTTGATGGGGATTGCACTGAATCTATAGATTGCCTTTGGTAGAATTGCCATTTTTACTATATTGATCCTACCAATCCAGGAGCATGGGAGATCCTTCCATTTTCTGATATCCTCTTCGATTTCTTTCTTCAAGGTTTTAAAGTTCTTGTCAAATAGATCTTTCATTTCCTTGGTTAGTGTTACCCCGAGATACTTTATGCTATTTGTGTCTATCATGAAAGGTGATGTTTCTCTGATTTCCCTCTCTGTTTCTTTATCCTTTGTGTATAGGAGGGCTACTGATTTTTTTGAGTTGATCTTGTAACCTGCCACTTCACTGAAGGTATGTATCAGCTGTAGAAGTTCTTTGGTAGAGTTTTTGGGGTCACTTATGTACACTATCATATCATCTGCAAATACGAAAGTTTGGCTTCTTCCTTTCCAATTCGAATCCCCATGATTTTCTTATTTTGTCTTATAGCAATTGCTATGACTTCAAGCACTATATTAAAGAGAAATGGTGAGAGTGGACAGCCTTGTCTTGTTCCTGATTTTAGTGGAATCGCTTTGAGTTTCTCTCCATTTAATTTGATGGTAGCTGTCGGCTTGCTATATATTGCTTTATTATACTTAGATATGATCCCTGTATCCCTAATCTCTCCAAGACCTTTATCATAAAGGGGTGTTGAATTTTGTCAAATGCTTTTTCAGCATCTAATGAAATGATGATATGGTTTTTTCTTTCAGTTTATTTATGTGATGGATTACATTGATAGTTTTTCGTATGTTGAACCACCTCTACATCTCTGGGATGAAGCCTACTTGATCATAATGGATGACTTTTTAATTTGTTCTTGGATTCAGTTTGCCAGTATTTTATTGAGAATTTTTGCATCAATGTTCATAATTGAGATTGGTCTATAATTCTCTTTGTTGGTTGCATCTTTGTGTGGTTTTGGTATCAGGGTAACTGTAGCTTCATAAAAAGAGTTTGGCAATGACACTTCTGTTTCTATTATGTGAATCTTATTAAGAAGTATAGGTATTAGCTCTTCTTGGAAGTTCTGGTAGAATTCTGCATTAAAACCATCTGGTCCTGGGCTTTTTTTGGTTGGGAGGTTTTTGCTGACAGCTTCTATTTCCTTGCGACTTATAGGTCTATTTAAATTGTTCACCTGGTCTTGGTTTAATTTCGCTATGTGGTATTTATCTAAAAAACTGTCCATTTCTTTTACATTTTCCAATTTTGTGGCATACAGGCTTTCGTAGTAAGACCTAATGATATTTTAATTTCCTCGGTGTCTGTTGTTATGTCCCCTTTTTCATTTCTGATATTGTTAATTTGAGTGTTCTCTCTCTGCCTTTTGATTAGTTTGGATAAGGGTTTGTCGATCTTGTTGATTTTCTCAAGGAACCAGCTCTTCATTTTATTGATTCTTTGGATTGTTTTCTGTGTCTCTATTTTGTTGATTTCAGCCCTCAGTTTGGTTATTTCCAGTCTTCTACTTGTCCTGGGTGAGTCTGCTTCTTTTTTTCTAGAGATTTCAGGTGTGCTGTTAAGTCACTAGTGTGTGCTTTCTCCGTTTTCTTTATGTGGGCACTAAGTGCTATGAACTTTCCTCTTAGCACTGCTTTCATAGTGTGCCATAGGTTCGTGTATGTTGTTTCTTTATTTTCGTTGAATTCAAGGAAGACTTTAATTTCTTTCTTTATGTAGTTGACTGTTCAATTTCCATGAATTTGTATATTTTTTGGGGGGGTGGAATTGTTGTTATATTCTAACTTTACTCCATGGTGATACGACAAGACACAGGTGGTTACTCCAACTTTTTTGTATCTGTGGATGTTTCTTTTTTTTGTTACCTAGTATATAATCAATTTTCGAGAAGGTTCCATGACATGCTGAGAAGAAGGTATATTCTTTCCTGTTTGGGTGTTTTATAGATGTCTATTAAATCCATTTGATTCATTACATCTGTTAGTTCTTGTATTTCTTTGTTAAGTTTCTGTCTGGTTGACCTGTCCATTGGTGAGAGAGGAGTGTTGAAATCTTCTACTATTAGTGTGTGGGGTTTGATGTGTGCTTTGAGTTCTAGTAATTTTTTTTTACATATGTGGGTGCTTTTATATTAGGGGCATATATATTCAGGATTGAGACTTCATCTTGACGAATCTTTCTTGTTATGAGTATGAAGTGTCCATCTCCATCTCTTCTGATTGATTTTAGTTTGAAGTCGATTTTGTTAGATATTAGTACAGCCACACCTGCTTGTTTCTTAGGGCCATTTGATTGAAAAACCTTTTCCCAACCCCTTACTCTGAGATAATGTCTGTCTTTGTGGTTGAAGTGTATTTCTTGTAAATAGCAGAATGTTGGATCCTGTTTTTGTATCCATTCTCTTAACCTGCGTCTTTTTATAGGTGAGTTGATTCCATTGATATTAAGTGGTTGTTAATACTGGTTATTTTCTTTTTGGTAGTAGGGTTTTTGTGTCTCCCTTCTTTGAGTTGAGCTGGTGGAGGGTTGTTAGATGTCTGTGTTATTATGGGTGTTGTTTGCTTCCTTTAGTTGTTGTTTACCTTCTAGTAATTTCTGTAAGGCTGGGTTTGTGGCTATATATTGCTTAAATTTGTTTTTATCCTGGAATATCTTGTTTTCCCCATCAATGGTGAAAGAAAGCTTTGCTGGGTATAGGAGTCTGGGCTTGAATCCATGGTCTCTTAGTTTCTGCAGCACATCTATCCATGACCTTCTGGCTTTCATGTTTTCCATAGAGAAATCAGGTGTAATTCTGATAGGTTTGCCCTTCTATGTTACTTGACCTTTTTCCTTTGCGGCTCTTAATATTCTTTCTTTATTCTGTATGTTTTGTGTTTTGATTATTATATGGCAAAGGGATGGTTTTTTTTATACAGCCTATTTAGTGTTCTGTATGCATCCTGAACCTTCATAGGAGTATCCTATTTTAGGTTCGGAAAGTTTTCTTCAATAATTTTGTTGAATATATTTTCTGGGCCTTTGTAGTGGAGTTCTTCTCCTTCTTCTATCCCAATTATTCTTAGGTTTGGTCTTTTCATGGTGTCCCAGATTTCCTGGATGTTTTGTGTTGCGAATTTGTTGGATTTGTTGTTTCCTTCGATCTCTGATTTTATTTTCTCTAGCGTATCTTCAGCATCTGAGATTCTTTCTTCTGTCTCTTGTATTCTGTTGGTTATACTTGTCTGTGTGGTTCCTGTTCGTTTATCCAGATTTTCCATATCCTGCCATCTCTCGGTTTGTGTTTTCTCATTGCCTCCATTTCAGTTTTCAAGTTTTGAATTGTTTTCGTTACCTGTTTGATTGCTTTTTCTTGGTTTTCTAGGGTTTATCTTTGAGGAATTTATTCATTTCTTCTAACTTTTTGTTAGATTTCTCATCCCTTTCTATAAAGAAGTTTTTCACCTCTTCTTTAAAGGTCTCTATAACTTTCATAATGTTACGTTTAAAGTCAATTTCTTCTACTTCTTCTGGGATAGGTTGCTCAGGTTTTCCTGTTCCATACTCGCTGGATTCTGGTGTTATCATGTTGCTTTTCAGGTTGTTGGATGAATTCTTGGATTGGTGCCTGCCCATTTCTTCCTTCAAATGTGTTAGGTAGAGTCTAGGTGGCTTGGTCCCTCAGTCTGGGCATATCCACCTGCACTGGATCATGGGCCCTTTCTGCCCCAGGTCCTCGCAGTAGGTCCGGATGTATCTGCCTGCACTGGATCAGGGCCCCTTGGGGCTGCATCTGGATGTATCTGCTGGCACTGGATCAGGGCCCCTTGTGGTGTCCAAATGGATTTGCCAGCACTGGATCAGGGCCACTTGTGGCGTCCAGATGTATCAGGGTCTGGATGAATCTGCCAACACTGGGTAGGACTCCTTGCTGGCCCAGGGACTCCCAGTCCAAAGGGTTGGCTTAGTGAAAGTTGCCCGCTCTGCTCCGCTCCATTGGACAAGGGGGGCCCTTCAGCACTGAGCTCACCCTTTCCCCAAAGCCTCAGCCCAGAAGTAGGCTGAGTTCAGGGGAAGCTAGGACCACGCACATGAAAAGGGGTGTCCAGGGGTGAGCTGGGTTGGGATAAACAGAAAAGCCAGTAGAGGGGGCCCTAAGTGGCCAGGAAGCCTCGGGGAAGGGCTGGGACCCACTTACCGGGGTCCAGATGAATCTGCCGATGCTAGTTAGAACTCCTTGCTTGCCCAGGGACTCCCAGTCCAAAGGGCGGGCTTAGTGAAAGTTGCCTGCTCTGCTCCACTCTGCTCCATGGGACAAGGGGGGCCCTCTAGCACTGGGCTCACCCTTCCCCCAAAGCCTCAACCTGGAAGCAGGCTGAGTTTGGAGGCAGCTAGGACCCCACAGATGGAAAGGGGTGCCCGGGGGCTAGCTGGGTTGGGATAAACAGAAAAGCCAGTAGAGGGGGCGCCCTAAGTGGCCAAGAATCCTCGGGGATGGGCTGGGACCCACTTACTGGGGTCCAGATGAATCTGCAAATTAATTTTCATACTGTTATAAAAACAAAGTTAAATATCATTGTAACTAAAATGAAACATTTTATAATGTGGCGGTTATTCTTGGTTGTCAACTGAGCGGGATTTAGAATTACCTTGAAAGCAAATGTCTATGTATGTGTGTGGCGTATCTTCATAAAGTGAATCAAAGTTGGAAGATGAACCTGAAATGAGGGTGAACATGAAGGAGAAAGCACCCTGGTTACAAGCATTTAGTTCTCCCTTCTTCCAAATTTGGGTGCAATATTACCAGGTGCCTCCTGCTCCTGGACCCTCATTTTACTTTCAAAATAGATTATGTCGGCTAGAATTGTAAGTCAAAAAACTGTTCATCCCATGTGTTAATTGTTTTCATCAGGTATTTTATTTAAGCAATAATTGATGTAATGAATAGACGAAATTAAACTAGTGTCAAGAAGTGGAACTGTTGTTGTGATAACCTGACCATGTGGGTCTTTGGCATTTAAAGCTGGATTTCTGGACAAATGTGGAAAAATGAAAACTTTGTGTCAGAAAAAGCACTTGTCAGAAGCAGAGCCTAGTGTGATGTAGGATGTCCTTCTGTATTTCTTTTGCTTTCATTGGTTGAATAAAAAGACTGCCTTGGCCTTTTGATAGGGCAGCCCTTAGGTGGGTGGAGACAGAACGGAATTCTGGGATAGAGAAGGAATAGTCAGGAGAGCCGCCAGCGTTGAAGCTGCCAGGTCACACACGCTGAACCTTTCCCAGTAAGCCTCAACTCGTGGTGACACACAGATTATTAGAAATGGGTTAAACGAATATGTGAGAGTTAGCCAATAAGAAGCTAGAGCTAATGGGCCAGGCAGTATTTCAATGAATATAGTTTCTGTGTAATTATTTCGGTGGCCGGGAGCAGGGCAGAAGGACATAGCCCGGTCCTCCTTGTGCAACACTAGTTGATCATTCTGGTGATCCAGTGAAAGTCTAGACAATATAAATACTGAGAGGGATATGGACAATGACGCTTAGCTGATGAGACTTCAGAGGGGAACACCAATTCTGAGATAGATGCCAGCAGGCTATATTCTGTCTCTGTCCCGAGAACTAAGGTGAAATTGAATTGAAAGGTACTGAGTAATTCGTTTTGTGAAGGAAATTTAGGACAAACTATAACATTCAGGCTACACCATGGCTCTTCTTCACTACTCTTATTCAAATGTCAATGTGAGATCAAAAAAATGAAATGGGAAAATGGGAGAGCCTGTATGGAAATGATTAATAGAGAAAGAGGGAGGATAGGAAAATATCAGTAGTAACATCTGAACAAGTCATAAGGAATCTTAATTTGCCTACCTAAAATTACATATAATACATATGTTTGTATGTACAAATACATTTATAGTACACATCAAATTATCAGTCCACATATTTGGGCTGATAATGCTACTCTCAAGAGCCATGGGTGACCTAAGAAAAACCCAACACCAGGAATGAGAGCCGTCCTTTTGAATTGTTAGTCATGGTTGTCCCAGAGACTCAACAGGCATAGGCCTGTGTTTCCCACAGAGATTGAAGATGATTTCCTAGTTGCTTAAAACACCATGTACTTTTGACACAAGACCAAGAAGATTAAACTGGTTCTTATCTGCGTGCATCACTCTGAGGACTACCTTTTATGTCACTGGAAGGTGTCACACAAATTTTCAAGGGAGGAAAACACACAATAGTTCTGCACAACTACAGTGTGTATGAACTAAAATAATGATCAATATGGCAAAATATCCATAAGTCTACAGTGATGATAACTTGGGGTACCAGTAGCTTTTTAATTGTACCTAGGGCTCACTCAACAAGAAAACAATCCTGTCTGATACTGGAAACCTAACCAACCACAAGGGTTGGTGAAGTCTCAAATCTTAGAGGAGAACCTACAACTAAAACATCATAATATTGTAAACATTTATTCTTATTCCCATAGGTAAGTATAGGTCCTTGATGAGAAGTTTCTCAACAAAAAGTTATTTCCTTGCAACAGACAGAGAACATTACAAAAACTATAACTAATAAAACTTCAGAGAATAACTACTGTGTAGTAACTAGTTCCAACTGATATATTTACAACATAACTTCTGGACTTAAGGCCCAGTGATCGTAAAGGAAAGACAGGAAGAATGAGAGTTTTTTTTTTTTTAATAGGAATGTGGCTTTGAGACTACTTCTTCTAGAAAAGTCAAAGAAACGACACCCATGAAATCTCATCAACATGCTACCTAAACAAGGTCTGAACAAGGATGACCCAATAGACATAACAAAGAAGAGGGAAATCACATGGCACCTCAAACTTAGAACGTGTTGTTAACAGAGGAATGCTGAAAGTAGGGTAAATATTCTTCCTCAGAGAAGAACTCATCAACTAGGTATCCATACCAAGTGGTCAGCCCTGAAATCATCCAAATACAAATAACATTATATAGAAAGGTGTGTGTGTGTGTGTGTGTGTGTGTGTGTGTGTGCATGTGCTTGCACGTGTGTATGTAGCAACAATTAAAGAAAGAGGGGCCATGAATCTGAGGGAAGGTAAGGGTGATACTTGGTTAGGGTTGGTAGAATCAAATTAAACCATGTATTTATATTTTAATTTCAAAAAATAAAAAAAATACATTTTGTATGTGGAGCAAAAGGATAAGAAAAATGTTAAGTTTGGTGAGGAAAGGTATACAAGCAAGTTTAAACTCTCAAAGAGACTTTAGATGGCAGAGCATCTGCAATTGTTAATGATATTAGCATCCTGCAATGAGACAATATCAAGACCCTGAAAATAAGACCCTACTCCTTGAAATCTCCATCTTGTACAAACGAAACTTCAGTTGAAAGGAGAACCTCAATTGAGACTATATCAGAAGGAGTCCCTCACTCAAAATTACTTGCTTAGTGAATGTTTCCTGAGGATCAGTGCAAAGTGGCCAATATAACACAGTACATGGCAGTCAATCTCCATTCCAAGTTGACAGGCTTAATAGTGATGTGCGAAGGGTATTGGTTTTGCAGATCTGAAAGATATGAGACTGATGAAGTCATAGAGACTGCACCATGGTTCTAGAGAGCTGTTAAGGCCAGGCAATGTAGGAAGAGTGGGAATCCCAGAGAGGAGACTCTGAAGGTCAAAATTTGAAGCTGTGAGGGTAAAATGGAGTATTTGTGAAAGCCCCAGGATTTTGGAGACAAAAAGACTATTATGCAAGCCCAAATGAAAGCTTCAGACACAGAGAGGACCTAGCCAAAGAGGAAAGTTATTTGGGCTGCAGGTGGCAGAACTGGTTGGAATGGAGCTATCCAAGCTCTTTGGGGTGTAAATAGTTTTATCACAAAGACCATGTGCTGGAAATGACATTGTCCCTGTTGGGTTTCACTCTTGCTTTGGTTTTATTATTTCTTGCTATGCTCTAATCCTACCTTACTGGGTTGGAAATGCTTATTTATGTTATTTTATATTAAAATTTTGTAATGTATTTTTGATTTTATGAGAACTAAAAGTTAAGATGTTGCTTTGAGTGTCAGATGAGACTTGAACTTTGGGATTTTAAAGTGTGTTGGGATTGTTAAAGACTCTAGTGTTCAAGTTAGACTGAATGTATTTTTTTTTTCATTATGATATGGACATGAACCACTGAGGAGAAGAAATGGAAGATTTTGGACTTGCAGTAATGTGTTTTGATGTCAAATTGAAAGGGAGCTGATTTGTCAGAGTTACTCTTGGTTGTCATGTTGCTGGGATTTTAAATCACATTGGAAACCGTGGACATGTCTGAGACAATGTCTGCAGATTGGTCTGAGATGTGAAGACTCACTCCAAATGTGGGTCTACTACTCTGTGAGTTGGGGCTCCAGACTGAATACGAAAGCCTCCTGGGTACCAGCATCCACTGCTCTCTGCTTCCTGACTTCAGGCTATTGTGACCAGCTTCTCCTGCCACCCTAATAGCCTCCTTGCCTTGATAGGTATTAACCAGCTAACAAGCAAATTAACATAAATCCTTGTTCCTTAAATTAATTCTGTCAGGTTTAACATTGCAACAATTAGAAAAGTGGCTCATACAATAAATGCAATGTTTCAAATTAAAGTAATATCTGATACTGCAAATGTCTACCAAAATGTTAAGAATCATTCATATCTTATAGAAAATTGTTTAACTTTTAGATTTGGATATATGCCTATTTCAAAATATGGAGAATGTGTTAATATTTAATAAGTAATAATATTCCTTAATGAAGGTTTATAGTACACAAAAATGCATTTTGAATACCAGTATTTTCTTCTAAATTAGGAATTGTGCACTCACAGTTGTTCCATAGCTTATCTTTCCTTCAGTGTTAGAAACTGACTGATGTCCTAATCAATATGTATGTTTAGGTATGTTGTTCTCCAGAGGACCAGAACTAAAAGAATGAACATATACTAAAAAGTGTTTTGTAGACTGGTATCTGAGATACATTCCACCAAAAAGATTTTTCCCCCACTGGAGAAGATAACAACACAATCATTGCTCTCAGATTATTAGTGGATATCTCAGCAGTCCTGTTTGGAGCTGAAGGCCTGGAGGATTCCTGGAGAACCACTGATCTTCAGTTCATGTTGGAAACGGAAAGATAATGGGTTCTGATACCAGTGAAGGCCTGTTGAGCAGCAGCAGCAACAACAACAACAACAACAGCAACAAGCAGATAACTTGCAATGAGAGCAAAAGCAAGAGGCAAACACAGAACTTTGATCCTTGAATCTCCTTTTCCCTGGGCTGCCACTCAAAGGGTGTGTCTTTTCCCTTCAGTATAACCTGATAAAATGAATCCCTCAGTGGTGTAGGAGGTTCTTCTGTTCATGTGTTGCTTTCATTGGTTAATAAATAAAGAAACTGCTTTGGGCCGGATAGGGCAGAACTTAGGTAGGCGGAGAAGACATAACTGAATGTTAGTTGGAAGAAAGCAGAGTCAGAGACAAGCCATGGATACTCTGCCTGAGATGGATGCCGGTTAGAATCTCCGGTAAGCCACTGCCACGTGGCAATACACAGATTAATGGAGATGGGTTAAACTAATATGTAAGAGTTAGCCAATAAGAAGTTAGAGCTAATGGCCAAGCAGTGTTTTTAATTAATACAGTTTCTGTGTGATTGTTTCGGGTGTAAGCTAGCAGGGCAGCCACGACAAACAAGCAGCTCCCCTCTCTTTCCAACACCTCAAAGGTAGGTTCAGTCCCTTGGTTGACTCCAGATTCTGTCAAGCCTACAGCCATTATCAACCGCTGTTTATGGATTCCTTGGTCAGAAGCTGTTTTATATATGTGTGAGTGTGATATACTTGTGAGTTTGTAGATTACAGTATATGGATACAATGAAATCAGATGCAGTAATAGAGAAGCTGACAACAGTGAGCTATCATGTTATTTAAGCAGAGTTACTATGAATAGTATATGTCCGCCTATAATAAATACATGGGAATAGAACCATTTTTTTTTTGTATAGTAGTCTGTACTGATGATAGAACATTAACCAGTATGGAGAAGTGAACAGAATATTTTCATTTTGATCTAGTTACTTCTGTGCATTAATCAGGCCTTTTGTAAAATACATGTATTTATTTCTGCATTTACAATCTTTATTTAAAAATAACATTGCTATGAATGACAGAAATTTAAAGTGAAAGGTTGAAGTATTCAGAATGATTGCTGAAGATCAGGAGTCCTCCTAAGCCTGCCTTGCACTGTGCTCAGATACCAGGAAATAAATCAGACTCGAATGCAGACTGTGAGCTAGTTCCTTAAAATGTATAAGAAACTGTTAATCTCATGATTAATTTTTTTCCTCCAAATTTTAATTTGACTATACAAAAAACAGTTTTTTTTACCTCTTGTAGTTAGTCTTCGTTAAACAGTAAGACAAAGTGTAGTTTCTTTTTTGTAGCAATTATACAAGAATAGGTCTAAACCAATAATATAAAAGAGGAAGATTCAATCATTTTATTTTGTATTATCACCGAAATCATTTGTCTGGCTTGATTCTTAATATTGAGAAGGACTCATCTTCACTCTTGATATTCAAAGCAGAGACTTGGAAGCCAGCTCGAAGATGAACAGCATCTGTATTTCCTGCTCCCTTTCTTTTGATGTCCCTCCTGTCTTTCGTTCCATTCTCCTCCATTTCCCCCTCATTAGTCTTCAAGCAGCATTCTTTTCATTCATTGAATTAGCAAACCAAAACATAATAGATTGGAATTTTTTATTACTTTGATTCACTCAGAGGACATTCACAAAACAAGTTAAAATGGTTTTTTTCCAAGGAAATTTTGGAGAGGGCAGGCTCAAGTTCGGTGTAGCTCAACTACAATTTCAACCTTTTCTCCTTCTGCTTTGACCCATAAAATATCAGACACTGCTGGATATAAAATGAAAATTCTTATGTCAGTCAATCATTTCTCAAATTTAGACATGTTCCTGAGAAGTAAGTGACCTTTTCTAAGGGCAATGTCTTTGATGTTGCTGGTGTCAAAAGTGTCATTTCCTCCTGCTAACGGGACCTTTAGCATTGCCTGGAACAGGGGGTTCTTCTCTGTCTACTTTTGTGACTTTTACTTTCCTGTCAAAAGTCTGTACGTTTGGAAGTAGATCATTTCACACAACTGTTTTATAAACTGTGTTTTATTCTTTCAGGGCTATTTGATCACATTATTGTTATTTATTTCTAAATTTTGCAATGAAAAATCATATTTTCTAACTTTCACAGAAGCAAGATTCTCTTTCCAACTTCAAGATTTTTTGACAATCACATAGATTTCTTCACCTTGTCCATTATAAAATTTATTATAACAGACTATTATAAATTCATTCAAACTTATAAGTGGCCACTTTTGATAAGCATAGTCCTTGGAGTTTTACTAAAAGGATACTCAGTGTTCCAAATGCATAAGGCCCTCTTCCTTTTTTTAGTGAATGTGAACCAGCAGTGTCTGCCTATTGGGATTCCATCCCAGAAACACAATTTTCCATACTCTTCTCATGGCCTCAAAAGTGAAGACCAATGGGACTGAAGAGACGTATCAGTAGTTAAGGGAACTGGTGGCTTTTCTGAAGAACCATGGTTTGAATTCCAACATCTTCATTGCAGTTCACAATCATCTATGACTACATTTTCAGGGAGACCTGACACTTCTTGTAGCCTTGCAAGCACTGCATGCACATGGTTCACAGACATACATGCAGGTAGAACATTCATACACATACAATAACAATAAAACAAATGTGGAGAGAAGAGGCTTCCAGAGATGAGCTTGGCCCATACTGCCTCATTCCACTGTGGTCCTGTGCTTGTCTATAATTTTTTTCATGTATTAATTTCAGAAAATGCAAAACAAAATTATACTTTGTCTCTAAAAGACCCTACCCCCAGCTGTTTGACAAAAATCTACTGACAGAGAAGAGTTAAATACGTCCAATTTTAATTTTCCAGTCATTGCGTGTAAAAATCAGAATTTAAAATGAACTTTAATAAATCAATGCTGCTGTGGTACTCTGACCACTGATCATGACAAGACATTGTCATGTGGGAATGAAACCAGGAGATCATCATATGCTTAAGCCCACTAGCATTCACACATGGAAGTGGGACTGGGGGGAGTTTAGTAGGCCCCATAGATGCAGGCAACACACAGGCACATGAAATCCATCCATGTCATCGCATTTAAACCATTAACAACTGCTGAATGATGAGACTCTTTCAGTATGAACCACCCCTCACCCATGCTTCTGTAATTAGTCCCACTTGAGATTTTTTATTTTTTTGGTCTCATAGTGCTACTTCACTTGGGGGTGAATAGACACTTGTTCTGTTATCCCCAAGAAAAAAAAAGCAACAGATGCTTGGTTGACTAAGTATTCGCTGAATAATGTCACTGTGCTAAGCCTGGTTCTTGTTACTGAGCTCAGAAGTGAAGAGGACACAAGAAAAACCTTTAAGACTCACAGGGTATGATGGCAGTGTGCTGAGAACCCACCCAGTACATGCCAGATACATGATATTTTCAAATAATCCTTCTTGGATGCACACCTTTGTTAATGTCCAAATATCATTCCTGATGCTGAAGATATTACTAAGTTAACAGAGTAATTGTAGATTTTGGAAATAGAATGCTTATATTAATTAGAGATATAAATGCAGAAGTGACTGAAATACCTTATAATGTATGGGTATATATCCTACAGTAAGAATCTTGTAGTCACATTTTATTTGTATTTTAATAAATAAAGCTTGCCTGAAGTTCAGAGAGTAAAACAGCCCCACTGATCAGCTGTACAGACCAGGCAGTGGTGGCACACACCTTAATCCCACCAGCCAGACTAGTTTGCCATAGATGCTGGGTAGTAGTAGTGCATGCCTTTAATCCCAGCACTAGAGAGGAAGATAAAACAGGAGGGAACAGCTCTCAGACACAGTCTCATTCTGAGATTCCTGGAGTATTTGGGACTGAGGTAGAGGTAAGAGCCAGTGACAGCCTGTTTTTTTCTCTGAACTTTAGGCAAGCTTTATTTACTAAAATACAAATGAAATATCACTGTAGAATTTAACAAGATAGTTTTATTCATTTATTACAACATTCATTTTTTTTTCTGTGATTCTTGAAACACAGCCAGAAATAATATTGGTATGCTGAGCAGCAGGATTACAATTCAGAGATTTTCTAAAATATTAAACTCTGAGATTATTTGATCATCTGTCTTGTCGGCCCATACTATCTGGGTCTTTGCCTTTAGTTTTGACTAGTAACATGGAATGGTGGTCTTTGCTGGTATTTTTTTAATCAACTTGACACAAACTAGATGTGCTTGGGAAGAGTGGACTTCAACTGAGGAATTACTTCTATCAGATCAGCCTCTGGAACTGTTTGTGGGACATTTTCTGGCTTGCCCTTTAATGAAGGAGGACCATATCTAGGCAGGTGGTCCAGGGCTGTATAAGGAAGCTAAGTGAACATGAATGAGTCTTGCAGCAAGACAGCAAGCAGGCTTCCTGTATGATCTCTGCTTCAGTTCCTGCCTCCAGGTTCCGGCTGGAGTTCCTGTACTGACATATTCTAATGATGGACTGCAATATGTAAGTATAAGTTAAATAAGTCTTTTCCTTCAGCAAGTTGGTTTGGTCAGTGTCTGATTACAGCAGCAGACAGCAGATTTGGACATGATCTTTCAGAAATCCATGTACAATTTGGAAGTACCTATGTTCTGATAGGTAAAGCCCAGTAATAAAGAAAAGGCATTGAAGACTCACAACAATGTGAGGATACTGAAGTAGGGCAAGTAGCTCAGCTTGTCTGGCCTGCATAGTCTCAGTGAATTGCTCAGAAATTCCATTATAATTTAGCAATTGTGGATAAATAGCTTGTCAGTTTAAATGATATTTGTATGTACAGGAGAAAGAAAATATTTTTCCAGAAAGTGTTATCCTAAATATTTATTAAAAGGCTTGTTAAGGAAAAAGAGAAGAAAAGAAAAACCAATAAGGCACTTAATTTTTTACTGAAGTAAGAAATATGGTCCAGAGTCATGAGTCAGGATGCAGCTAACAGTCTGGTACTGTCTAGTTTCTAAAAACTTCTACAGGGTCTACATGTACTCCTGTCCTGTCAATGAGTTCTTCCTTATTGCACACAGGCTCTGCCTACATCCACATGCATTTTCAACTTTTTAATAAAATTTTTGTGCTGTCTTAGTTACCATTCCTTTGCAGTGAAGGGACAACATAACCAAGGAAACTCTTATAAATGGAAGTGTTTGATTGGAGGTTTGCTTACTGTTTCAGAGGGAGGGACAATGGTGCCGTACAGTCAGGTATGGTCTTGGAGAAGCAACCAAAAGCTTTACAAACCTATCCTCAGGTACCAGGCAGAGAGGGAACAGACACTGGAACTGGTATGAGCTTTTGAAACTTCAAAGCAGAATATAGTGAGTGACCCATCTACTCCAACAAGGCCACACCTCCTAACCCTTCCCTCACGGCTTATCAACTGGAGACAAGCATGAAAATATACGAGCTTATGGGAGACAGTCGCATTCAAATCACTACAAATATGTACAATATTTTGAGTGTGTGTATGTCTATACCGTGGTTGGTATGCTAGAGGTATGAAGAGGACATAGGATCACCTGTAACTGGAGTTAGAGAGAGCATGAGCCACCATGTGAGTGCTGAGATTTCTCCTCCTTTGGTAGAGAAACCAATGTTTTAACCACACAGACATCTCTCCAGCTCTTTATAACTACATTTTAATTATTAAATCGATAGGAACAGGAGATGGGATTGTTCATGTCTGCATACCAGTGGATCCATGTTAAAGCTATTTGACAAACATCAAATTGAGCCACACCAGAAAGGACCAATGGTATTATTCATACATGGTGAAATTCTGGTTAATACTCCACACATTTTGGAAAAGAAATAAACTGTATCCATATTTTCCTGAGAACTTTGTCAAAACAAAGAATTTCTAGTATGTGAAGATACTTTGTATTATGGCATTTTTGTGATGGCCAAAGGCCAAGATAAGAACATTACTGCCAATCGTTAGTTATAGCTAAGAAACATAAGCATCACAAGAAGGTTACTGTCATGAAAGGGACATAAAAGTCCCATGGACTGCCCATGAGGCAGATTTAGCACACTAAGCACCTCATAAAACAGACTTAATAGACCAAATATTGAACACAGAGGACAAACAACCACATGTGAAATAGATATAGAACAATAAAATATTATGTAAGATATATCAGTAAGCTTGAAAACATCAAAAAAGTTTGGAGATATAAGTTAATAACTAATACACACATTTGAATGTAGTTAAAGGCACTCTCTCCAAGAATGTCTAGGTCTGGAACTTATTATTACCAATAATTTCTATCAGATAGTCGGTGACAATATTTACCTCTATTTTCCAATCTGTTTCTATAAATTAAATCAATATATTAAACAGGAAAAATGTGAAATCATTTAATTATACCTTGCTCAGATATATAAATTAGCTACGAGATTAGTCATAAGGAAATTAAAAAATATAGATGCAAAACTTTAGGACTGGTTGATCAAGAATTCTAAGGTGTTAATTAAATAATACACTATAATTGTATGAAGTTTTCTATAAAATTACAGACAGAATTAAGCAGAGTATCTCTCAGTATTTTATTCTGCAGAGATGAATGGGAGAGAGATCACATTTTTTAAGTCTAAATGCACACTATCATTTAAATTTTTCAACATTTATTTACTATTAGAATGTTTCTTCTCTTGACAGAAATTATCTTCCAAAATATATGAATAATTTTAGGTATATTATCTTTAAAGTTTGATAGATGGCATGGATTCTTGGTGTTACATATATTGAAGAATTCACTATGGAACTCATCATAAAGCAAGAGCCTTGCTATTGCTTCTAAATAACTTGTTTATTCATCTAAGAATAAAGGGAATAAACAAAAAAGCTATTGAAATGAACTAGTCTTCAGTAAGATTGTTTGATTAAGTGAAGTAGCCCAAAGGCAGTATCTCAGCTCTGAACTCATCAACAAGCAAAGAAAATATAATGGAAAAGGCAGTGCTGTTTCTCACATCATCATCCACTGAAGGATATATTATCAGAAAAGAATGATGTCCATAAATGGGGAGTATCATTAGGAAGAAGTTTGTTTGGAGGTAATGAATATTTTTTTAAAATATGGCACTGGCATATAGGCAGTAAGAACCTGGGTGTTTTAAAATTTGAGTGTTTATTTTTCTTGGGAGTTTTATATATGTATACAATGAAATATGGTCAAATCTTCCCCATTTTTATCTTCAGATCTCCCCCAATATCCCTCCAAACATTTTCCCTCCAATCTCCATATGAGTATATGTGTGTATGTGTGTGTATATCACTCTATATATCACTATGTACAAATACGTGCATATATTTGTACATATATATGTTAAGTACAGTTAGGGCTGTTCATGTATATATGGGTGTGGGGCCATTCACTATAGTACATGAATCTCATTGATGGCCATATCCTCAAAAAAACAATGATTTCCTCTCTCCAAGAAAATATCAATTACTGATAACACTTTACCAAGGGGTAGGGCCTTGAAGTGTCTAAGCTAGACTTGTTAGGTTTGATCTTGTACAGATTCTGTGTAAGCAATCCCAGATGCTGCAGTTTCCTGAATGTAATGGCCATACCATGTCCAGAAGACAGCATTTTACAGCACTTCCCTCAACCCGTAGGCTTTTTCCATTCTTCCCATTTCCTCCTCAGTGCTTTCTGAAACTTGAAGGGAGACAGATGTTGACATAGTCCCACTTATGACTAAGCAACCCCCGTTATCCCATTTTCACTACTTACCAGTTATGGATCTCTCTGCTGACTGTTGCCCACTGGAAAAAGAAACTTCTTTGACAAAGGTTAAAAGTAGGTGAGCTTTGATGGTATAATCATGAATAATTAGAGGACAAGATGACCATTTGACAAAATCGCAACAGCAAATCTGACCTTGAAGCACATGCCCTTCCCAGCTATGGGGCTTTGACTGGAATTACAATACCAGGCATGTATCTTTATACCAGACAGAAAGTGTTTACTTACCCCATATGAGTCATGCAATGCTTCACTGGCCGCACATCTTGACTAGAAGGTCACGTGCAGGAGATGACTCAGGGTAAGACCACTAATTTATTTTATGTTTTAATCTCAGCAATCTCCATATTACCTACTAGCAGCACTGAGGACATTTTCTGGTCAATTCAAATTGGTTTCTCTATATGCCGCAGTCAGAGTTTGTAATGTATTCACCATGTAGTTATTGTGGATCACCAACAGCAATGACAGTAACCTATGTTGTTTTGAAGGCCTCTGCATTTCCACCTGACAGTTGCAAAGTGTAATAAACCCTTTTCTCCCTACATTGTTTTTGGTCATGATATTTTACCACAGCAACAGAAGCTGTAAGTCAGTGAATGGGAAAACTCAGGCCCAGAAAGAAAATGATACATGTTCTCTCTCTGTCTGTGAATCCTATCTTCAAATCTTTTGAAGTACTAGTGAAAGCCAGAAAATTAGAAAGGGATTTTCTCACAGGAAAATATCTCATGGTTTGTACTTCAAATTTCATTTACTATTTCATGTATTATAGGAGCAAAATCATACAGCCAGGAAGACCAATTACATTTAAACTTTTTAAAAATTATATTTGAAATTAGCTTAAAACTTGTGTTCCTTCTGGCTTTTTAATTCATATTTAATTTGTGTAATATAGTCACTACCCTATCCTGTCCCATGCCTACTACCATTCTCTCTTAATCCTTTATTTTTTAGTATTTTCCCTCTTACTTCATTTGAAATGTATTCCACTGTGCCTCCAACTATTATTGTTTAAAAAGGTTGTTAGATAACAGATGTCTATATGGTGTTCATACACACTTCTTTTATGTTGCCCTTCTCCAAGTCCTGACTTTCCCATATCCTCATGTGCCTCTTTGCTCAAGCCCTTTTGTTCTCCATATTTTACCCCATTATTTCATTATACCTAGAATTTATTGGCCCTTCTTTAACATACCCCCTACAGATCCCTTTTTATATTTCTGGCTCCCACTAGGTTCAGGTTTAACAGAGAAAATCAAAGATCTAAAACTAGGATCCATTTACAGAGGGTGAAGATGCATCATTGTCTTTCTAAGCCTGAGTTATCTCAGCGTCTTTTATACTGTTTCTACTGCTGTGATAAAACACCACAACCAAAACAACTTGGAAAGAAAGGGTTTATTTTATTTTACAACTCTCAGGTCACACTCCATCACTGAGATAAGTCAGGGCAGGAGTTCAAGGCAGATATCTAGAAGCAGGAACTGAAGGACAAATCTTGGAAAAAGACTGCTTACTGGCTTGTTCCTCAGGGTTCAGTTTCTTAGACAGGTGAAGATCACCTTCCCAGAGGCACTGCTTACTGTTGGCTAGGCCCTCCCACATAAATCGTTAATCAACAAACTGTAGATAGAATTGCCTATAGGCTAATTTCACGGAGGCATTTATTCAAATGAGAGTCCTTCTTCTCAAACAACTCTATGTTGTGTCAAATTGACAAACACACAAATTAAAAACTAGCCAGAACACTCATTATGCTTTTTTCCATCCCATCAGCTATCTACAACTTCCATAATTTACTTTTACTTTTAATTGTGTGTGTGTAGGGTACTTGTGTGTGAGCACCAAAATTATCTGAAGTTACAGATGATTGTGAGCCACAAGACATGGGTACTGGGGACCAAACCTGGATCCTTTCCAAGAGCTGGGATCATCTATCAACTATTAAGTTTTCTCTCTATTTTAAATTTGTTTCTTAAAATTGAGCTAAATTACCATATATGAAATATATTGTTTTAGCCATTCATGAGTTTGTAGCCATCAAATTTAATTTAGTTTCCTAACTATTGTGAATCAAGCGGCAATGAACATAAATGTGCAAGAGCCTCTGTAACAGGATGTGATGGGCTTTGGGTACATGTAGCAAGATGTGATGGGCTTTGGGTACATGTAGCAGGATGTGATGGGCTTTGGGTACATGTAGCAGGATGTGATGGGCTTTGGGTACATGTAGCAGGATGTGATGGGCTTTGGGTACATGTAGCAGGATGTGATGGGCTTTGGGTACATGTAGCAGGATGTGATGGGCTTTGGGTACATGTAGCAGGATGTAATGGGCTTTGGGTACGTACCCAGGGGTTATACAGCTGGGACAAATGACAGCGCGATTTTTATTTTTTTGAGAGATCTCAAGGCTGATTTCCAAAGTGAATACACTAATTTACAATCTCACCAAAGATATTTAAGATTTCTCCTTTACCATATGCATCACACCTGCCATCTGTATTCTCAATGAGAGCCATTCTGAATTGAATGATTCTTAGGTACTGTTCTTTTGCTGTGAAGAAAAATCAAGAAAAAGGCAACTTGTAAGATATAATTGGGACCTGGCTTACAGCTTAAGAGGGTAAATTCATAACCATTATGGTGGGAAGCAGGGCTGCAGGTGAGCAGGCATGATGCAGGAGCAGGAGGCGAGAGCTTACATATTATCCACAGATGTGTGGAAGAGAAAGAGAAGCTGAGCCTGGCATGAACTTTTGAAAACTCAAAACCCACTCACAGTGACACACCTTCCTCAAGATATACCTTGTAATCTTTCCTAAACTGTCCACTAACTGATGACCAAGTATTCAAATCTGTGGAGGCCATATAATCTCTGAAGCAAAATGTGCAAGATCTACAGGGTTCTGTACCAGGTCCTCTGCATATGTATTACAGCTTTTAGCTTGGTATTTTTATGAGACACCTGAGTGTGAGAATGAGTTGGTATCTGACTCTTGTGCCTGCTCTTGGGACTCTTCTTTGTGTTGTGTTGCTGTGCCCAACTTTGATATGATAGTACTTGCTTCATCTATGATATTTAATTTTGTCATGTTTAGTTGTTAGCTCATATAAATCTGTTCTTTTCTAGTGAAGGAAAGAAAGAGAGTGGATCTGCAGGAACTGGGAGATAGGAAGGAACGAAGAGGAACAGAGGAAGGGGAAAATATGATCAGGATCTATTGTAAAGAATCTGGGTTTTAATAAAAATAAAAAAAATACCCAAAGCCAAAAAAGAAACAAAACAAAAAATTATAATAAAAATAAAGAATCCAGTTTGTATTGTGTTGGAGGGAGGGGGCTGCTTGTTCTTCTTGGCCGCCCAGATAGCTTACACCTGAAATAATCACACAGAAACTGTATTAATTAAATCACTCCTTGGCCCATTAGCTCTAGCTTCTTATTGGATAACTCTTACATCTTAATTTAACTGATTTATATTAATCTGTGTATTACCTTGTGGCAGTGGCTTACTGGCAAAGTTTCAGCATGTCTATCTCTGGTGGCAGATCCATGGCATCTCTTTCTGACCTTCTTTCTCCCAGTATTCAGTCCAGTTCTCTCTGCCTACCTAAGTTCTGCACTATTAATAGGCCAAAGCAGTTTCTTTATTCATTAATAGTAATCACAGCACACAGAGGGGAGTCTGACATCAATATTGGCCATCTACTCCTGAGTATGGGCCCTGCACTGAAATGTGGTTGGCATACCCAGTGTTACTCCCTTGTAGATAACTGTGTTTTTCTTTGCCAACAACTAATAAATAAAGGCAGTCTTTATTTATTAAAATATAATTGAAATGCCACTACACTTCACTTTTTTGTCTAAAATAAAAAGGTTATAACTAATATAAGAAAACTATGTACAACAAGTACAATGACTATGTATAATATATTCAGGCAATAAATACATCAATAATGTCTAGTCCATTTGCATTTGACAAATTCAGAGAAAATACTCCATGTCTGTCTTATCTTGGTGAGTCCAAAGTCTTATACCTAATTTACTTACCTAATTAAGTTGCTTTCTGTGTCTTGTAAACTATAACTATAGCTATCTAACCTTCAACTGGAAAGCTTCATGTTTAGGGGTAGGACCTTGTTCATATATCTCTTTCTCAAAGATAGAATTTTATCTGATTTAAACTTGTGTTGGTCTTTTGCTGATGTCACAGTCTCTGTGTGAATTTGCCCTGTTGTTTTGAAAATGGTGTTTGTTGGAGCTGTCTACCTCCTCTAGCTCTTACACTCTTTCTGCCTCCTGCACTACATAGATGGTTGAACTCTCATGGTAGATGTGTGATAAAGGCGTCCTGTTTAAGGCTGAGTGCTCCAAAGTTTCTGACTTACTGCACATTGTCAAGTTGTGAGTTTCTGTGTTTATTGCCATCTACTGCAAAAAATTCTCTGATTAAGGTTGGATGAAACAGTGATCTATAGGCATGGAAATATGTCATTAGGAATTGTTTTATTGCAGTATCCACTTTGCAGAATATTAGGTATTTTGTATCTTATTTTCTGTCTAGATTCAGTTTCTTGGCCTTATTAACAGTATTATGAGTGGGTTATAGTTCATATAGTCGGCCTTAAGTCCTCTAAAAAAACTAGTTGGTTATTACCATAATGTTTGTGCCACTATTGCACCAGTGAGCTCATCTTGTAGGCATGTCACTATTACAGCTTGCAAGGTTCTATAGCTAAGTAAGATTGTACTTTTCTCTTATTGTGATATGCATAGTGCCTTCCAACTCCATGAATACTAGTCAATAACGTGAAGTTCCTAGCTGAGTTCCTACTTGGTTTCTCCATGTATGATTATATAAGTACATGGTTTTATCATCAATAGGATGCTACTTGTAGTATGAGAGAGCGAGCTGCTTGTCATCCTAGCTACCTGGTTAGCTTACACCCCGAAATAACCACACAGAAATTGTATTAATTAAATTACTGCTTGGCCCGTAAGCTCTAGCCTCTTATTGTCTAACTCTCACATCTTGATTCAACCCATTTCTAATAATCTGTATATTACTATGAGGTCGTGGCTTACCAGGAAAGATTCAGCATGTCTGGCCTGGCAGCTTCATGGCGGCTCTCTCTGCCTGACTTCTTTCTCCGAGCATTCAGTTCTCTTTTCCCTGCCTATCTAAGTTCTGTACTATTAAAAGGCCAAGGCAGTTTCTTTATACAACCAATGAAAGCAACAGAAATACAAAAGGACCTCCTACACCAGTTACTGTCAGGTTATAGAGAGTAACAATTTACATTGGGAAGATCTGTAGTAGTTGGAGATGGTGTTGAGACTCCTTGACTAATGACACAAAAAGATATAATCCACTCCTGGTAACAGTGTGTCTTATTTGTAGCATATGCTTTAGCTTAGATCATGGACTCCCCAGTTATACAATAACTCTATTGATTTTCTTTCACAGATATATATATATATATATATATATATATATATATATATATATTCAGAAGTTTCTGTAGTAGTGAAATTCCAAGTGACTTTTTAAATAGGCTTTTAGTTTTAGGTATCACCACTATGATATTTTCCCCTCTACCCTACCTTCCAGTCTGTCTCTCCATTTAAACTGTCTATTCTAATTTCCCCTCTATCCATTTATAATGTATATTCTGTTTTTCCTTCTTTGAAGGATTTCCTGTTCCCCCTTGGTGCCACTGTAGATTTTTCTGAATGCAGAAATCATATCCAAAGCTTAAAAGCTAACATCCACATAACGAGAAAATTTATGCTTGTATTTATGAGTATGGGTTACCTTAATCAAGATGATTACTTCTAGCCTCATTAATTTTGCCTGCAAATTTCATTTTCTTAACAGATGAATAATATTCTATTGTGTATTTGTACCTCATTTTCATTATGCATTCATTAGTTGATGGACATCAAGGCTGTTTCTAATTTCTGTTGAGAATGATTCAAACAGCATGAACGTGGATGAGCAAGTATTTCTATAGTTAGTGGAAGAGTCTTTTGGCCATATGCCCAAGAGGGGTATAGGTAAATCATTTGGTAGATCGATTGCAAACTTTCTTAGTGGTTCTCTACATTAATTTCCTTAGTGGTTTTACCAAGTTTCACTCTACCATCAATGAATAAGTGTTCCCCTTGTCCTGACTCCTTACCCGCATGATCTGTCATTTCTTTTTATCAATCTTTGCCATTCTGACTGGCATTAAGATAAAATATGAAAGCAGTTTTAATTTTCATTTCCCCAGTGACTAAAGATGTTGAACATTTTAAAGACATTTTTCAACCAACTGTGCTTCGCATTTTGAGAACTCTACTTACTTTTATACCCCATTTTAATTGAGTTATTTGTTTTCTTGATGTTCATTTTGTATATGTTAGATACAAACTTTTACTATTTTATCAGATGTATAATTGGTACATTTTTTTCCTATTCAGTAGACTATTGCAATCCTTTAGGATATAGAAGCATTTTAACTTCAAAAAGCCTAATCTATTAATGGTTGGTCTAAATTTCTGTGCTACTGGTGACCTGTTCAGAAAGTCCTTTCATGTGCTAATGAGTTCTAAGTCTAGTCTTTCTTTTCTATTGGTTTCTGGTCTCATGTTAAGGTCCTTTATTAATTTCTGCATTTGCTAATTTCTATAAAGTCATTGTTGTGATGTGTTCCCTTCCTTTTGATTAACTGTTCTAAGAATTTTTATTCCCAAATACTCTTGGTGTAGTGAACCTCTCCAGAATTAATCTTTCTTTTTAAAGCCTACTGTCAAGCTGAATTAGACAGAAGCTGTTTAAATTTGTCTTCATTATTTTATTCAACTGCTTGTGTTTTAATAATCTTCATTGAATCACTTATCCATTTCCTCTTTAAGGTCCTTGAACACATTCATATTTGGTATTTT